>JAULBY010093975.1:0-29075 GCA_032358315.1 Ophiocytium majus
ACCGGCGGCAATGCAGTCACAGCTGAAACTTGCCTGCTTCGTGGCGCGGCAAGCTGCTGCTGCTGCCTAGCCTCTCCCGGCTTGCACACCGCCATGTGTGCAGTGGGCTGGCGAAGGTGCACCACCACGGTTGTGAAAGGCAGGTGCGACGCCGCTGCCGGCTGCCGTCCACATTCGCTGCGAGATCTTCAGGCACTCACGAGCGTGCACTGCTGCAGCAGTAAACCCAGCACCGTGTGTGTGTGGCCACCACCATAGCCTGTGTGGTGGCGGCATCTGGCATCACCAGCACGCAGCACGAACACGGCGCTTACCAATACACCGTTTCCTACCTCAGACTAGGTTCCTCAGGGACCCAGTGCGGTGCTGCGCTGCTCGTTCTCTCGCGCGCGACAATTGTGCAAAAGCGACAAGCTTGCCAGCGACAGCGTTTCTTTTGCTTTCCTCAGGAAATTTATGCGACAAACACGAAGGGGTCTGAGTTTGACGCCTTTCCCGTGCGCGGCTAAATTTTCGCTGTGCTCAGCAGCCAGGGGACCGGCTGCGAGCGTCGCTCGCAGACTACCTAATACTCATGCAAACCTTCAAATTTGCTAAGCAATGCTGACAGCAGCGGCTTGCCCCAGCCAGGGCCCTCAGCACAGTGATCATAGCAGCAGCAGTGAATAATTGACAGCACGGCATGTGTATTTTTATGCTTTTGTTGTCAGGCATGGCCAGTAAATCCAGACTGCGGCAAAAAAGGTGTCCCACGCTGCTGTGTTGGCCTCGCTGCCTGTCAGTAGGGTGTGTACCGCCTTTCTCCGAAGTACCCTGTCCCAGGCCGACAAATTTTAACTCGTTTGTGTGCCACGCAAAGAAAGTTCCCGCCCTACATGGTGTTGCTTGTCAACTACAGTAAATGCTAGGGATTGTGAAAATGAAATTTATCAGTTGATCGAAGTTGTATGGATGGCCCCCAGAGTACCTGCCCCCCCATTCATTTTGTCCCCCTTAGAGTTTCCATCCAGGAAAGTACTTCAGAAGACGCGGTGTTCCCTTGGTGAACCGCATGCAGTATACATGTATATACTTGCTCGCAAGTGGTGACTCGGTTGTCAGGTGCCTGACAACATCATTGCCAGCAGGTACCTCTGTCTGCTCTTGCAGGGAGTGCCGACCTCCCACCAGCAGCAGTTCATAACAGTGCACATACTACTAGTAGTACTTGAAAGCATGTACATACCCTTGCTGTGCTTCATGTACGCAGCGTCCATTTAAGGCTGTGCAGGTTGAACCACCTTCCGGTGACGAGCAGGCCTCAAGCCGGCAGCCTAACACATGTGCTGCGGCGTGAAAAGAAATACTTCTGTTGTGCTGGCCATACTCGCCCCTGCGCACCTTGCAGGCATGGGCGTACTGGGGTCTGCTGCTGTACTTCGACCTCGTGAACACTGCGCCCGACCCGGTCACACCTGACCAATACAATGTGAGCAATTAAAAAAAATCGCAGTTGATTGTGGGGTAGTGTCACCACCCCCCCCTGCACCCCGCACTGCAGCAAGACCCGCATTGGATCTCAACAGGTGTTGTGTGTGCTGTGTGTACCACAACGACATGGTCTGATGACAGGCCTATGGGTCCAACAGTGTACGCGCATAGTAGCGATGCAGGGCATTGGGGTATGGGTGCGCTGTTACAGTACCTCCATGCTGCCGCACTGCGTTTACGGCTGCATCTTGGGGTTTTGTGCCGTGTTCACACTGACATTATACACGGACTCGCGACCTAGTGCATTTTTACAGGTAGTGTCACCCCTCAAAGCTGCTGCGTTTCGCACCAACACAAGAACCGCACGGTGTCTCAATGAGGCATTACGTGCATAATGCACACCACAGTCATGTGGTCTTGTGACAAGCCTATGGGTTTGGTGATTGCCTTTTCTTTTATTGCCTTTTTTTTTAATTGCATGCATTGGCCACTCACTGATGAGGCAACACCGGCTACGCCCCATAACCGCTACTTGCAAATACTGTGGCAACATTATTTTTTCCTGTAACCATGCATCAAAACCGTATATATGTGTACACCGCATATGTGGCGTATATGGCCTGCTCATGTATTTTCTTCGCATCTCTAGCTGACGCGCGCAACACCCCCGTGTGCAAACGCCATGCCCCTGGCTGCGCCAGATCCCTTGCAACGACGGCGTGGCGGACGATCAGTGCCCGGCCGCAGCGCAGGCCGCCGCTGCCGGCAACGTGCGGTATGACCGCGCGGCGGTAGATGAAGCGGGCGACGTGCTCAACGCGGCGACATCATTCGTGGACCTCGACTTGTGAGTGGCCTGCTGCCGCCGGTGTACACGTGGCGGGCGGGCGGCGCCACCTGCCGGTGCCGGGGCGGCACCGAGGGCCAGTGACGGCTGTGCTGTGGCAGTGGCTGCTCTAGCCGCGGCAGTGGGCGCATCCTGCTAGCGTGCGGTGACATGGCTGGCTGGGGGAGGTGGTAGGCGCACCTGGCGTGTGTGCATGCTCTTGGCAGCAGCACTGTCTAGGTACCATCCTGCTGTCAGCCGCAGGTGTTCCGCATGCTACAGCAGCAACCTGAGCCCCTGCTGGGCCCGCTCGACCTGTAGCCATGGCACCCGAGTCGCACTGCCCATCGCGCATCACCACCTCTGGTGGCAGCAGTCACCCAGTTACCCACCCTGCCTCGGTGCAACCAACGCCCCCTGCGCTGCCCCCGCCGCCTGCCCCGCACCTGCAAACACGCCCACGGCTGCAGCGTCTATGGGCGTGATGATGCAACGCTAAAAAAACTGCGCGAGTTTGAGGGCGGGCGCATGTGGCTCTCCCCAGAAGGCCTGCCGCTGGCGACAGCGGGCCAATGGCTCATTGCAGACCAGCGGAGCGCGCGCCTGGTGGGGACGCTGGCGCTGCACACGCTGCTCCTGCGCGAGCACAACCGGCGCGCGGCTGAGATGACCCCGGAATTCCTGCAGGAACTTGAGGACACTGCGCAGAAGAACCCTGACCCTGACCTCAACGGGTGTCAAGTGTGCGCCACGGACAAGGATGCTCAGCGGACCTGTGTGCACAAGCCCTGCACGGAGGTGGGTGCTGTCACCTTGTTTTGTGTGCGCGGCAGCGACGGCATGCTCAGCAGTTCAGTTGTTGCTGTGTGTGAGAGTGAGCAGTGTGTGGGTGCAGGGGTGCGCAAGGCGTGCACATGTAAACTAAGGGGAAGGGCCGTGGAATGGTGTGTGGGGGGGTGGGGGGGTGGTGGGGTGGTCCATGATGCGCGCAGTGTGCTGACCAGCCGCTCCAAACACAGCACTGCTGCTGGTGGTGGTGGTGGTGGCGATGCTGCCGCTCGCACGTCGCGGGTGTCCGCGATGGTGCTACTAGTAGTGGTCACTGAGCAGTGCTGCTGCTGCTGCTGCTGTTGGTGCTGCTGCTGCTGCTGGTGGTGCTGCTGCTGCTGGTGGTGCTGCTGCTGCTGATGCTGCTGCTGTTGCTGCTGCTGCTGCCACCGCTGCTGCTGCTGCACCGGCGCTGCGTCCCCGCTGCAGTGGGGAGACGAAGAGATATTTCAAGCGGCAAAGGCGGGTACCACTGCGGTGTTCCAACACCTGACGAGCGACTACATGGTGCCGCTCACACTGGGGTGAGTGCGGCACGCATTTTGTGGCGCGTATCCCAGTTTCAAAGCATTCACATGCGTTGTGAGAGCCGACTGTTACCACAGATATTGGAGTAGAAGACCCCCCCCTGGTATAAGACCCACCCCCCTGAATAAGAACCCCCGGTTTAGCGGACCACAGCTTCCAACCTTCACACAGCACTTTCCTGCGCTGTGTGCATGGACTTCTCGTGCCTAGTCATGGGTCACAGCGTATGAACTCTGCATTATACGCCATATAACGCATGTAAACACAGCGTTCCAGCCCCTCACGTTGGGGGTGCCCTACTGACACTGGCACCGTGGACCCAGCAACTTGCCCTTTCTCCATTGCCCTCCATGCCGCTATGCGCACTGCAAACTCCAGCACAGCATTCTTGCCTGCCCTTCCCCCCCCCCCCCCCCCCCCCCCCCCCCCCCCCCCCCCCCCCACAGCCTGCCCTCCCAGTTCGCCCCCCCAGTGTTGGGGGTGCCCTACTACAATGGTACCGTGGACCCCTCAGTGGACGCCCTGGCGGCAATGGCCCTTCGCTGGTCCTACACCGCCCTGGGGCCCGTGGACAGAGTCGTGGGCACAGATTGGAAGCCCCCCGATGCTGCCACCTCCGCCGCCGCCTCCCAGTGGGACATGGTACCCGTGGGGACGGTGTGTACGCAGGCGGAGCAGGCGCAGCTGCTGAAGGACGCAGGGCTGACGGCTGTGCTGCGGGGCATGCTGATAGCGGAGGGGGGGGGCGTGGACGCGTTTCTGCCGGCGCGGTACGAGACGTCGTGCCTGGACGACCCCGTCATTGACATACAGGTAATCATATGGGCCAGGCATATACATGGATACGTCTGTTCGCAGTACATTATATGCCATATTGACACACACTTCGGAGTACGTTATGCATACATGCCGTACCTGGATGACCCTGTGCTCTACAATACAACTACCATTTGTTTCGTGAAGTAGTCGCCCGGGGCTGAAACTGTTAGTGTACTGTACTTGTATACTTTTGAAGTATATTATATAGTAGTATAATGCAGTACTTCGAGTATAGGGTGCCTCCCGGATCAACTTACCGCCGCATTGCTTAGCAGTCCCGTGACTGATACACAGGTTTCAAACGTTATACGTTTATACATATGGTACCACACGAGACAGCATATTTTTGCCCAAGAGCGCCGTGCACAGCGTATATGGCGTATGTGTACACGTTTGCATATATACGTGTACTACTAGTAGTATACGTTATCCGCCATATTTAAGATGCTACGGTGTACACAGAGTGTAACGAGAGTCTAAACGCTCTTGACACCCATCGCTGCAGGCGGGTCGAGACTGGGGCGTTCCCGGGTATAATGCCGTCCTCACAGCTCTGGGGCTGCCCGTGGCGGCCACGTTCAGCGACATCACGAGCGATGCTGACGCGGCGGCGGCGCTGGAGAAAATATATGTCGATGTCGACAGTGTTGACTTTCTGGTGGGCGGGCTGGCGGAGGTGCCGGAGGGAAAAAGCACCCTGGGTCCCCTGTTCAAGTGAGTACTTGTGTGGTGTGGAGCATGGCGTAGGGCAGCACCCCTGTGCTGGAAGGGGTTTATGCCTAGTACCTACTATTTGTAGTATTTGCCCACATGCTCACATTCCACAGTGAAGGTTTTTGCACGCTGTGACCCATCACTATGTGTGTGGTGCGCTGTGTGGCTATCTGCATGTGAATACGTCATACACTGTACTTCCACACTCAAAGTACGTTATAAAAGTGCACCATGGAAATTTATGTACGCTGTTGCCCATCACTGCACGTGTGTGGTGCCCTGTGTGTGGCGGTCTGCATGCGCCTGCGCAGCCTGGTGCTGAGTGACCAGCTTCAGCGCATCACGCTCGGCGACAGGCTTTACCATGACCACGCGGTGAGCAATTTGTGGTGTCCGCAATGTGCATGCCACACTGTCTGTAACTCTGCTGCTGCCATTGTAACGCCGGGGCTAGTGGAAGGCCTGCCGCATGAAAACTTTGCCCCGCCCTGAGGCTGTCTTCTGTTGAGCACATGCGCTGTGGGCATGGGCGCCGGTATGCGCGACCACTGCAGCGCTTCAAGGTGGCCGAGAGGCACTACCGCGACCACGTGGCGCGTGTCCTGCATCCGCAATGCGCGTGCGCGCCACACAGTGTGCCTGCCTGGGTAGCTGTTGTTGCGGCGCTGCGACCGCATGGTACACTGCAAGGCTGCTGTGTGTTTTTGGAAGTCTCCGTTGTGTGGTGCCCATTGAGTCAGTTTGCTGCTGGTTGTGGTGCACCATGCGGCGCCGGGCCCACATGGCGCCTGCAAGGCTGCTAGGTCGGTTTCGAACTCGCGACCTCCCCTTCGTGTGGTGTCCGTTGAGTGAGTTTGCTGCTGCCAATGGTGCGCCGAGCAGACCAGGTGCGCAACTGCAGCCGGACAACGAAGCCTGTACAGCTCCAGAACCCGGCCACCTCCGTCCCTCAACCAACGGCTGTGCTGCATTGTCTGACTTGGACGCTGCTTTGCAAGGCGCACAATGTGTGTTGTGAAATCTCCATTGTGTGGTGCTTTCTTTATTTTACCTGCCAGCAGGCTGGCGCGCCAATCAGACCAGGCGTGTGGCTGCAGCTGGGCCGCCTCTGCAGCTGCCGCTCCACGGCCAGCCACACTCCGCCATTCAACTGAAGACTGTGATGCACCGTCTGACTGGACACTGCTTTGCCCTTCCAACTTCCGTGTAATTACAGAACATGCTGGAAGATTCGCGCCTGTCGAGCATTGGCCTCCTCATTGAGAACAACCCCGACCCGGGCGCACCCAAGTGAGCACTTCTGTCCCAGCATTGCTGCTGCTGCTGCCCCTGCTGAGCACCGCTGCTGCTGCTGCTGCTACAGAGCGCCGCTGCTGCTGCTGCGCTGCTGAGCACCGCTGCGGCTGCCTGCTGAGCACTGCTGCTGCTGCCCAGCACTGCTGCTGGTGCTGCCGCTGAGCACGGCTGCTGCTGCTGCTACTGAGCGCCGCCGCTGCTGCTGGTGCACGGCTGAGCACTGCTGCTGCTGCCGTCGTGCGGCCGCAATTGCGGGGTTGCAGGGCGGAGGACATCACGTACCCAGCGAACTCTTTCGACGTGAAGGGGTACACCATCGACACCGGCAACAATGTCACCACCAGCACAATTGACTTTGTGAAGGTGAGGGGGGAGCCACACCAAAAATCCAGCAGAGTGCACTCGCAATTCAGTGCGCCAACTAAGTGCGGTGTGCGGTTTAGTGCGGGGTTCAGAGGCCTGTCACTGACCGCATGATTGCTGTACTAATGTTGTGCAAAAAATCGCTAGAAGAAGTATCAAGTTTAGTGCGGATCTCGCTTAAGTGGGGGTGCCAGGACGTTGACACCGTCCCGCACTGAATGGGAGTGCACTGTATCTGCACTACCTGAACTACTCTGCCACCAATCAGCCCTTCCGCAGGGCGACAAAAGCCACCCTAATCCCTCTGCCTGACAAAAGAGACATCCCTTGAGACGGTGTGCTACACAGTTGACTGTGTGCAGGCGAGGTGCCTACAATCTGCACTCACTCCCGGTGGATGCAAGACCCCCTCCCTCATCTGGTGCTGGCGTTCCCATATGCAGCCGTGATATGTGCACCTGTTGGTTGTCGACCCAGTCCTGGTAGCCAGTGAAGCTGGGTCATTGCATGCCCACCACAGGTGCAATTAAGTGAAAATTAGGTACTGCTAGAAGTACTACTCCTCTATACCTTCAGTACATGCCACGGTACATACTACAGTAGTATATACTCTGTATAGACATGCATGTACTTCAAGTGTATACTTGAAGTATATATATACGTGTACCACATTTATTGGTATCTAGTACCGTAACCGGTACCCCCTGCTAGTGATGTGATACATAACCCACCGACCACGGGTGCACGTCGCATACCGTTGCTTGCACGTGCTGCAGGACGTGTACTCACTGAAGTGGTTGCTTGACGAGGACGCGGGCATGATCACGTTCACCGCAGCCTTCCAGGGCTTGGGCGACGCGGGCTACTTCGCTTTTGGCCTGGGGTCGCGCATGGTGGATGCCGACATCATGTATGTGGCGTACGAGGTACGGCGATGGCACAAAAAAATGCACACATCTAGTGCACGAGTGCGAGTGTGCGCATTTGGCGTGCACGTCTGGCACGTGCCCTGGCGGCGGCCATTTACATTCGTGCATAGAGGCTTGGGTCGCGCATGGTGCATGCTGACGTCATGTATGCGGCGTATGAGGTACGACGGTTTGCACAAAATGCATGCTTGAAATGTCTGTGGTGGTGCGTGTGTGTTGGCATGTGCCCTTTGTGCTGCGTTGCGCAGCCCACTGAACAGAGGTACACTTGTGTCGCGCTGAGCAGGAGGGCAAGTTTACTGTGACGGACCGTCGGTCCACCTTCAACGAGCTCCCCAAAATGGACTCAGATTTGGGGGGCGTCAATGACACCACCTATGTGTCCGGAGGGTTTGAATCCGGGGTAAGTGAGGCAGCGCTTCAGGTTTGAAAACTGGTCACATATTTCGAAGTATGCTCCAGAAGTACATGCATACTTTGAAGTATCTACTACCAATACCTACAGACATGATGTCATGTGTCGCTGCTGGTGCTGCTGGTGCTTGCTCGTGCACGTTTATAAGGGAGCTCCCAACCAACAGAAACCCAGTACAGCCCGGGCAGCCCGCCCTGCGCGGCTTGTTTACCCTGAGGGTCACCCGGGCAGCCAGCTCTAATGACCCTGGCATGCATGCCCCGTTGTTCAAACGCCATCCCTATGCAAGTACATTCCCTGCCTCCCAGGGAGCAGCTATGGCGGTGGAGGCAGGGGTGCGGCGGTGGTCATTTCCTTGCCTCTGCCTCATACATGGAGGTACTTCAGACGTATACTGTGAATATATCATTTTTTGTTTTTTAGCTACCAAACATACTACTTCAGAAGTACACAATAAACGAAGTTGCTGATAAGCTTGAATCATGGGTGCTGTGCAGGAGGCGAAGGTGGTGTTCACGCGCGCGCTGTCCACACACGACCAAAGCACGATTGAAGTTTGTGGGGTGGTTCCAAATTTACGGTGACATCACGTTAAGACTTGCCGAGAAGTTATGAACAGCATAACTATTTTGAGAACCCTTTGCACGAATGACAAGTTTAACACACACCGTAACCTGTGCCATCTCCTTCAATGTCTCATGGCGCGCCGCTTGCAGGAGGCGAAGTTTTTTTGTTATTCTCACGCGCAAAAGTGCCGTTTGCCAACCCTATGTGTCACCCTGTCAGCCAGCAGGCATGCGCCTGGAGGTTGTCCTCTGCCACACACACATGCCCTGTTGTTGAAACGTGTTCCTATGGCATTTGCACCCTGTGTTGTGCAGGTGGCGAAGGTAATGTTCACGCGCAAGCTGGTCACGGGCGACCCTTGCGGTACCGCCTGTGACACTGACATTGAGAATGAAAACATGCCCGTCATCTGGAGCTTCAACCCCGCGGAAGCAGACGGCCAGCACTCGTACAGCAACAGAGGTGGGCTGCAGCGGCGCAGTGTGCAAGTAGGCGCATCTGCCGTGCGAAGTATTTCTGAAGTAGAACCCATGTGCCAACTGACATGCTACCTAGTAGGGCGGTGACGGTACTCAGTAGTACGTTTATGTGCATGCATACTCCGTAAAGACATCATCACTGCACCTGGCTGACAAGCTCGCTGCTGTGTCCCTGCTGCGCACTTACCATTCCGTCTGCAGCCGCCACAGCAGCAACAGCACTGGCTGCACCTCTTGTTACTTGAACTTCAGCAGACATGTTTTGACACACTGTTGTTGCGTCCACGTGTGCACTGATGCAGGCGCAGGCAGCGCCACCACCAGCAGCCTGGTTTTTCTCGCTGAACCTTCTTGGTCTTGCTAGCAACGGGCGGTGACACTGCTGCTGTGTGTGGTGCTACTTCTCAGCGCGGCGCAAGCTATCTCGGCACCATACAGTGACCGCATTTTGTTTGTGCCTGTTGAATCGGTTGCCGCAGGCACGGCCAACATCAATTTCTACTCGGGCAGCTCTGAGACCACTGACAGCACGTCCCAGGACGCCTTCTTTGTGAGTGCACCTGCTGTAGCCCAGCAGCTGCTGTGCTGCTCTGTAGCATCCACGCACCGCTGCTGCCCTGCACCGCAAGCCAATTTAGGCACCACCAGCAGCCGTGGCTGCCGATGCTCGTGTGCTACTACCGGTAGTACACCTCACACCAGCGCTCCTGATGCTTGTGCGCTACTGTACTTCTAGTAATTGTACCGTATTTATCTGCACTTGCGGGTGTGCAAGAGCCCATGCCATGCATGCCAGCGGTTTTGAAGCTTTCGCGCGTGCTCGGCAGCATGTACACGAACTTACAACCCCATGTAAACATGAGCAAGAAGTGCTGCTGCAGGTTGGGCTGAGCCGCCGGCGTGCTAGGGCTCGACCTGTCAGGGCAGGTCGTCCACCACGGCGCCTTACCCCCCCACCCCTACCAACACTCGCCCGCAGTAATATCTCACACCACCGGCGTGCCGCCTATACGCCCCACGCGTGTTCACACAAACCGATTGTTTCAAGCGCGCGCATGTGTCCGTTTGCCCGCCTGCCATGGCTAACTGCACCGCCGCCTGTGACTGTCACCCTGCCTGTGACCGCAAAGGCCTTTCATGGGCTGGTGATGCTAGCGGCGTGGGGGGTGGCCGCCCCCCTGGCCTTCTACGTTGTGCGCTACAAGAAGCACTGGAGCAACTGGATGGACGTTCACGCCATGCTCGCCGCCTTTGCCGCGGAGGCCACAATACCCATCGCCATTGCAAGTGCGTGTTCGACCTTTGTCTTGGTCGCCTGATCAGCACTGCCTGCCAGCTTGCTACGGCATTGGCACCGCTCCCTTCCTTAGCACCCAAGTGCCTCACAAATGGACCAGCAGCCACGGCATTCCTGTCTGCCCCCCCCCCCGCCCGCCCCCCCAACACACACAGATGAATGCGCGCGCAACAGGCTGCCATGCACTTCAGCGCAGCCATTCTCCTGTTTTGGCACTGATGCCACCTTTTCCTTGGAACCCGACCATGTTGCACCGGACCGGCAATGCGGCATACCTGTAAGCCCCGTCGCCCCCCCCCCACACACATGCAGTACCCCCAACGGAACGGACACAATCACCTGCAAACCGAACTTCAGCAGTCCCTATTCCTGTTTTGCCGTACATGTCACCTTCTGACGAGTCATGGCACCTTGCCCACGGGCCACCTGTGCCGCCGCCCCTTCCCCTCCCCCCCCCCCCCTCCACACGCACATCACACACGCGCAACATCCTCAGCGATCGCTTCCACGACTGGCACGGTCAACACAACGCACGGGAAGATAGGGCTCGCCCTTTTCTGCCTGGTAGCCTTTCAGGCGCTCACGGGCACGCTGCGCCGCATGGGGATCTCCGGCAGCGGCACCAGGTACTTTGGCACCAACTACGGGCGCCTGCACCAGGTGCGTCTCTTTTGTACATGACGCATGTATGCATGTATACAGTGTTTGTACATACTTCGAAGTATACTTATGTGGTCATGTGTCCTAGGTGCATGTGGAAATCCGTATAGAGGGCCTGTAGCCGGCAGCGGCACCAGGTACTTCAGGCACCAACTATGGTCGCCTGCACCAGGTGGGTTTCCGTTTCTGCATATGTTCATTACAGAACTTATTTAGGAGCGATATATATGCAATGTTTTTCTTGGCTTGTGGTGGTGTACCTGGGCACAAAGTGCCGCCCCTGGCGCCAGGTGGGCGTCCCACTTTCTTGTGTACCTTTCCGCACATGAAATACCATGCACATATGCACAGGAACGCACAAAGTGCTCTGAACAACCAACAGCAACAACTGCTGCTAGCGCGCAGGCCTGAGCTGCCGGCTGGCCAGGCCACGACCTGCCAGGACAAGTCCTCCGCCAGGGCGCCATGCCGGGCCTAACATGTGTATACTTCTGAAGTACTTCCATTCGAAGTATGTATGCACTTGGCGGTGTATACTCCGAAAAGTCTATGTCGTGTCCTCAGGTTCATCTGAAGTTAATCTAGGAGCGATGGAAGCTCTGAGTATACACCTAACTGGCAGAGGCTGCAATGGGTGGACAATGTACACACCGCAGCAAAACCATGTGATGACCTGCTCAGACCAGGTGTCTGACATGCGCGCCGACGGGAGCACGCTATGCGCTGTAAGTAGCTGCTGCCCACACACCACTGCAGTCGGCTGCATCATGTGTAGTGATGGGTCAGGGCGTATAACGTGTTTTATACGTTCTACAAAATACGGCGTATTTGTATGTATTTCCACGCCCGGAAACGCAATATATAGCGTATTCCCTGTATAAATACATTCATCCGCATACGTTATACGCCGTATTTACATACGTTACACGGCGTATAATGAATATTTTATACGCTGTGACCCATCACTAATCATGTGCACATCGCCCACATAATCACGCCCGTGCCAGGCTGTGCCTGCACCAAGGCACAGTCACTGAACGTACTTTGATAAGTTGCAGCACTGTAGGTGCTTTTAGTTGAAGTATGCTGCTGCCCGTGCCTCTGGTAGCAGCAGCCGCCAGAGCCCACCGAGCTGCTGTGGCAACACTGCTCCGGCTGACGGAATCAGAGGTGAACTAGACTAAGTGGGTGCACTTCTTCAAACCGCTGGTGCCAGTGGCGGTAACAGCTGCCACTGCTAACCGAGCTGCTGTTGCTGCAACACTGACTGGCCGACGGCAGTGCAGGTGAACACATGCCGCCCATGCTGCTAGCTGCCACTGCTAACCGACCTCCTGCTGCTGCTGCAACACTGTGTCGGCTGACGGCACCGCAGGTGAACAAGTGGGTGCACCGCATCATGGGCCGTGGCATGGTGGTGCTCGGGCTTTTGAATGTCTACCTTGGCCTCGTGGCAATAAGCGCGATCGACTCACGCAGCGTGTTCAGCCTGGACGATGTGAGTCACCCCCCAGCCACACTGTGTTGCACTGTGTCGGAATCTGGAATGGGTCCAGAAGGATTAAACATCATCTTTGCTGAAACCTGTACTGGCAGGGTAATCGGTGCAAGCAGCATGCTCACCCTGGATTATGTGAGTCAATCCCCAATTTTTCATTGTTTTGTACTTGGTATGTACTGGAATTACCTGCGTAGCTAACAAAGTGCAGGGAAAAACATTATTTTCTCCTTCATAAATCGTACCATGTAATTCAAATCCAGGGCTGGGGGCGATTCTCAGACCGAGAAAGGAGACTGGCGTCACCTCGAGCGGCCCAGGGAGACTGAATATCGCCCCAGGGCGATATAGGGCGGTAGCTGTACATGTGCTCACGCACCGATGAGCAGCTGCACTCGCAGGCCGGCTAGGCGGCACCCGGCCGATAATCCCCCCCTTTATCACCACCCCCCCTTGGCGATATGGGCGACATGGGCGGGGCGATATTGCGGGCGACGGAGGCGGCGTTCCACCCCCAGCCCTGTTAAAATCACTGCATGCCTCTGGACCTTGAAAGCGATGTTCCTGCTCACCACGCGCGACCACCTCCGCCGCCGCTTTCCACTGCCCCAACGTGCTGTCCAGGGCTTTGGCAACGACTCTAACCTGAGCATTCAGGTACTCGCCCCTGCGCAGTTGTGCGTCACTTGGGGTTTGGTGTGTGGCAGAGTGCAAGGAACCGCTGTGAAAAAGTGCACCCTGCTAAGCCGCGCGTGCACTGTTTTCAGCAGACGTCATATTGTGGCAAGATGCCATGGCGCCAGGTGGCGCACCGTTTGCTGCTCCTGCCTGCCGCGGCCGCTTGCACCCCGCCCCCAGGCAAAATTGGAAGTGACGTGCCAGAACTTAGCTATTTACGTCGCTGTCAAACTCACGTGGCACATGTAGCGCAGTGCGCGTTGGTCTGCTGAGCTTCTGTCCACCCAACCGACTTGGGGGGCAGCGCGTTTGACTAGCTGAAGTTGAGAATTTCAGCAGACTGGTTCTTGTCAAGTTGTGGTTGTGCCATCCAATGGCATGTGCATGTGCACACACGCTCGCGCGCACGATTCGGAGGAGCTCAAAATCATGAGCAAGTACCACCCATTTACATCATCCCCTCCCTCTTCTGAACCGATGTTTTACCGGGAATAGTGACACGGGACACCTCCTTGCGCACACACACCTGCACCATCTGCCTGCCTGCTGCCCTCTGATACTCGTGCTGCCACTGCCGCGGCCTCCGCTGCCTCGATGCCGCCGCCGTCGCCGCTGCCGCCGCCTCCGCTGCCTCGACGCCGTCGCCACCGCCATTGTCTGCTGTCCCTGCCACTGCCGCTGGTGCCGCCGCCGCCGCCTCCGCTGCTCTACCGCCGACGCCCATGTCGCCTAATGCCCTCTTCCCCGCTTTGCCGCCGCCGCCGCTGCTGTATCGCTGATACCTACACCGCCATCTACCGTGTCACCGCCGCCGGCGCCGCCGCTGCTGTTCCCTGTGATGGTGCCACCATCTGTGCTGTGCAGCTGCCAGGGTTTGACATTGTTCTTACGTACCTGTACCCCATCGCCATAGCCATATTCATTGTGATGTTTGTAACAGCAGAGGTGCACCTTCAGCTGGGCAGGCGCCGCGGCAAGGCTGACGTCAAGGAGCGCCTCGGGCTGCCGAGCTTCACCCTTGAGCAGTTCAACGACGGCGTCATGCAGGTGTGTGGGCAGACCAGGCAACCATGTTCGTGAATCACTTCACTTCATTCATGAATTTGCTCATTTTATTCATGAATTGATTCATAGAGGCTGGTGAGCAGTTGAAGGACGGCGTCATGCAGGTGTGTGGGGAAGAAGCGCAGTCTGCTGCAGCTGCTTCTGGGGTCCCACTTGGTTACTAACATTATTTATACTTCTGAAGTATGTAGGTAATGCACCAGTCGCTGGTTTGCCGCCACCGCTTGCGTGCTTCAATCATGGCTGTGGTCCCGTACGCAGCGTTGATTGGGCGGCGAGCCACGTTTACTTGAAGTTATACTGTACAAAACTTAGCCCCGAAGGAGACCTGCTGCCCAGCTACACGTTGCAGCAGTTCAATAAAGGCGTCATGCAGGTGTGTGGGCAGGCCGAAATCTTGCTACCACCGCTTGTTTGCTTCGATCATGGTTGTGGCACCGTCGGCAAGACTGATTACGCGCTGACCAGAGGCACCTCTGCGCAGGCTCGTGTAGCAAGTGTGGCCAACTCATACACATATACCCGCCTGGCGGCCAGCACCACACTGTTTGCCCATGACTGGGCGCAAGGTTGCATGCCCAGCGTCTGCAGGTAGCGGTTCATTTAAATTGTCAATATTAGAACCTGCAATACAAAAGCACTCACACAGCACAATTATGTCAGGTATTACTAATGCAATCTGGCATTCCCCACACACGTGCAAGGAGACAGCCGCATAACCAGAAGGTTCTCAAGAGTGGGTTGTCCAAGCACTTCAAGCAGCGCCACTGGTTAAAGACGGACATCGCGATTCACACTCATGTCCAAAACAATTCAACAAAACACTTGGAAACTCTGCCCATACTAGTAGTTTTTTCAGGTGCTTGGTCCCAGCTCAGCAGCGTCCGCAGTAACGCGCGCAGCACGCAACTCACAGTACTGCTTTCAGGCGCCTGGCCCTAGCACTCCGGCATGTCCCAGTGCGGCTGCTGCATCCGCAGCTCTGTGTGTCCTTGCAACTGAGACACGCTGACTATCCCATGAGTGAGGCCTGCCGCATTGGGATCTGTGACGCCATGAAATGGGCGAATGAGCAGCCCAGGAAACATGTCAACCACTGCGTCTACGGAGTTCTGTATGCGTTTCGGAGGTGTGCCCTGGGTCGCATCGATTTTTCTGCTCTCAACATGCACCTACCCAGCTGCTGCGGCCGTGATTGCTGTCTGGTGTTTGCAATTGATTTTAGCATGCTGCGTCCGAGATGCCGCTATGCCTGTCCTTCTTGCTCTGCTTCCTGGTGCAGCGTATCAACCCGCATGGCCAGCGCCCGCGTCTGCTTAGACGACGGGAGTACCCAATACCCATTGTGCAAAACCCCGTCTCGCAGCGCTTGCAGCTGCGGCTTGGAGTGCTTGGCCGTGTTTTCTTTCGCGCAATCATCGTGCGAAATTGCTGGTACATGCCTAACTGTGTGTTGTGTGCACTTTCGGTGCTGTGCTGCCGGCGCGCTCCAGGGCGAGAAATGGGTGATAATACATGACATGGTGGTGGACGTGGCGGAGTACATGAAGGTGCACCCAGGGGGGTCCAAGGTGAGCCACCACGCCTCCGCAGCGCGCACGCCACTTCACCTGCACTTCAGCAGCCTGGAACATGCCCACCGGCGGTGCAACAGCGCAAATGCTTAGTGCGTTGCATGCGCCCTCCCTCAAACATGTACAAGGGCTTCTGTACCGCGCACTCAATTCGTCGTTGTGTGGATGCGAGCTTTTGCATGTCTGGGGCCGCGCTTACAAGGATGCTGTGTTTGTGGAGTTTGCGATGTGGGTGGAGATGCACTTGCACCTCCACTTTGCTCAGGCAGCGACCCTGGCGCTTGCATGTGCCTGAGGCTCGGTTACTGTACTCTTGGCGACGCCGCATTCAACTGGACGCGCTGCAGTGTGTGATCGCCCGCCACACACTCACACACCAGTCCCACTAGCTGTTCTGGCAATCCATGCATGCTGGCAGCATGTGGGGCTGTGTGTGTCGGAAGCCGGCAGCTTGGCTCAGTTGCTGCACGCACACGCCATCGCCAACAGTGACGGCAGCAGCAGCTGGCACACACCTGCAGTGGTGGGCCTGCGCCTGTGGACGCCGCACCACGGCGTTTTGTGTGTGGACACAAGCTGGCAGGCGATGACACTGCTGTGAAGGGACTGATTAAGCTAGGGTACACGGAGTGCCAGACCTGCCTATTCCCCCAGACACTATCCACAGTCACGGTGCAACCTTGCACCAGTGGGTTTGAGCCCGCTGCTGCTGCAGCACACACTTGTAAACACACGCTGTGGTGATGTGTGTGGTGTGTACAATGTGAGCACAGGTGCTGAAGGATTCCATAGGGACGGATGTCACGCGCGAGATTTTGGGGCAGCTGGGCGTGGGGCAGGGCGTCATGCAGGTGTGTGCTCTACATGCAGCTGCTGCGTGGTGTGGTGCGCACGCTTGTCACGCGCCTCCATCTGCCAGCCTCTTTTCCCACGTCAGCAGGAGTGTGTGAACAGCAAACCTGAGCTTGGACTAGTCGCGGTTGCGCGGCAAACGCTGCAACCACGGAAACACTGCGCAGGTTGTCAGGGACACATGTGCTCAGATCCGGTCGTGACTGCACATGTTGGCTTGCGGCATGTAAAGGATGGCTGACCTCCCTCTTTGCTGCCTCTGCTGCTGCTGCTTTTGTTTGCCTTCTTCTGTACAGGGAGGCCACAAGCACAGGTGAGCGCCCGCTACTAGCGGCAAACGCCACGCGCCTTGTGCTCGAATGCGCAGCTGCATTTAAGCAGCTGTTGTGCACAGGTAGCTATTAGATGTGGCTGCCAGTCTTGCGGCGTGGGTGTGACCGCGCCTGCCCTTGCGCACTCGGGAACTCAGGACACCTATCATGTCCTGTTTGCGAGCAGTCCACAAGGTACACATGTGTCTCGGTGGCGCTCCACGGCGCCACCGAATTGCTGGCCTGATACTCTTGTTTGCTGGTTCCAAGCACTTCACTGGCACGTCGATAAACGTGTGCAGATTCACGCAAATCATGTTGCGGATGTGTGGCAGTCCGGGAAATTGCACATCGCCGCTGTGATGCAACTGTTTGTGGTGCAACTCCATCTTGGCGACATAATGGCATCATGATGTCGCTCATATGGAACTTGACCTGTTGGCGGCGGGCACGAACGCATGCTTGCTGATGCTGCAGCTCCAAGGCATGGCTGGCGATACAGGCCAACGTGGTGGCATCTGTGAGTGCTAGACACACACACAGTCCTGTAAATGGCCTGCGCATTGTGGTGGTGTGGTGCGCAGCTGGTGCAACACTCACAAAGTTTATCCCCTTGCGCGCTGGTGTGGCGTCCTCTCTGGCGGATACACACACACCACTGTACTTCAAAAGCACATGCGCGGTGGCTTGCGCCTGGAATCCACATGTACTGCACCAAAAACATTGACGGACAAGCGTATGCACACACTGAAAACGCACTGAAGTAGTTAATGTGGCATGCTGTACACGCACTGATTCTCACCGTCAACGTGATCACACTCCGCATACTGCCATGCACAACATGCGGAGCAGCTCTGCGGCTGTCAATGCCATACCTGCGGCCTTAGACACTTCCTGCTCACGCTGCTCGGGTGGTGTAGCAAAGGCCAGCGCCCCTCTGCGTGACCCACAGTCCGAACACTGTGTACAGCCACAGCGCCCCGGGTGCATGCACCACCTCTATCTGACCACCGCGTATGCCTGGATGCACACATGGAGCTGCTCAGCCACCACTCTCCTTCCTTAAGCTGCTGCCGCCGCTGGTGGTGCTGCTGGCGTTGCTGTTGCTGCTGCTGTCAACTGCTGCTCACCCACACGCCCCAAACTTCAACCGCCAATCTCAAACAGGTGGACATGCACGAGGAGGCGATCGACAGCCAGCCCAAGGTCTTGGATGGCAGGCAAGTGGTTTCCCCTCTCTTGTTCTAAAATGTGCACCCCCACCCACGGAATCACCGATCATCGACAACACATTGTGACATGAGGCACAGCGACCGCGGACTACAACAATCCCCAAACCTCTAATACTAGAAGTGTGGCTCACCTCAGACACCACATTGCTGGATGAGACATGCGAGTTTTCCAACCGCTGGTGGGTGTGCATACTCACTCCCGCAGCCAAACCCAGCCAACAATCTCAGATGCTCAGACGAGCGCAGCTGTCTCTGCCCCCTCTGCACCCAATGTTTGCCCGCCGCCACTTGAGGCAGGTTATGCTAGCGCAAGTGCTCGTGCAAGAGAGCATGCTATCTCTCTCGCGTACCAAATGCCTATTCAGTCACCTACCCAATCCCTTGCGCCAGAATGTGCTGATGCTCAGCAGCAGTAGGGCCGCCGCTGTGCCACCAGCCGCTCCTGCAGCAGCACTCACGTGAACACTTGCCTAGCTGACCGCCGATGCCATGTGTTCCTTGCGCTGCCGTTGCCTGCAGCAAGCCAGCCATGGAGAGCATCAACAGCAGCACCAGCAGCACTGGCAGCGGCTGCCTGCGCCGCAAAGCCATGGGCACTGACCAGCAGTTCATCAAGTTCGCGCTCAGGCAAGCACCACCGCTCACCTCCCCTGCCAAATACCGCCTTGTTATTTTTTTTAGAAGTATTTAAAGTTTAAGTTTGGCCGCCAGCCACCCTACACGTGCCACTCAAATACTAAAGATGCTGCAGAGTACCATTGCCAACAGGGCGATGCTGCCAGCAGCTGGCCGTGTGAGGTGCCATACAAGCCCCTACCAAAAGTAAGTACTCAAACCGTCCACGACATTCGGATGTGCATAAGATTGCGTCTTATTTGTGACTAGCTGTCCGCAGCAGCGAGACACCATCAGCGCACAAAGGCTTGGCCACTCTGGCAAGGCTGCGAAACCACACAGGCTGCAAAACGCCAAGCCAATCTGACATTCTGCCACAAACTGGCGAGTCAGCGGTGTCTGTGCTCCTGTTGTGCCGCGGCAGGCTTTGGGTTGGCAGGGTGCTCCGCTCTCTCTGCGTTGTCGCTGTACCACTGAGGCGGTCTGTGGGCGGTGATGTAGGATGCGGCACCCAGCCACCACCGGCTCACAGGTGTATCGCTGTGCCATCGCAATAAGTAATGAGCCCCACTCTCGCATTACACCCTATCCTGCATGCATTTGTGCAATCAGGAGCAAGCGGATACTGTCCATCAATTCGGCCGGCACGCCAGTGATCAGCATGGTATTTGAGCCCAAGGTGAGCGGCATGTGCGTGTGCCTGTTCGCTGGTGGCACCACACAGCTTTGTATTATGAGCAGTTGCACTGCCTTTGATATTTCCAGGTGTGTCGTTTTCCAATCATTCCCGGTTTGTGAGACAGCAGCTATGTCTTAGGTGCACCACGAGCAGCAGCCGCTGTGCTGTTTGCACTGAGCATTATCATCAACCGTGGCCGATTGTCGCAACAGCAAACACTTATTCACAGCTTGTGCCAATGGCAACTGCCCAAACCTCACTAACAGCCCCCTTGTGCACAGCCACACCTCGCTTTTGGCGCTCAGTATCGATATCGGTGTGTCTTGCAGCTTGCTGTGCCCACACTGCCCCAAGCATAACGTCAAACCTACCCTTGCGCCAACCCCAACCCCCGGTGCGCAGAACGAGAAAGTCAGGGTGATGCCGCTCAACGTGGGCTTCTACCACAAGTTCCGTGTCGCCCACCAAGGACTGGTCCTGCAGGTGCGCACCGCTGCAGCGCTGCATCCAGTGCTGTGCACACAGTCGCTTGCCAGCCAGCTGCTGAGCACCCTGCCGCCAGCGTCACCAGAGGCCTGACGCCTGTACAACGAACACCCCTGAACACCCCTGGTCACCGAAATGGCAGCATGCACTTGCACGGGCGCACGTGCTGCTGGTGCAAGGCTTGAGCGCTTAACCCTGAGTCCCCCCTGTGCGCCGCACGTGGTGTGCTGTTGGCACCTTGCAGCGGAGCTACACGCCCGTTGTGCAGCACGTCATGCCATCTGGCAACCTTGGGTTTGAGTACTACATCAGGTGCGCCACCCTCTAGCGCATGCCCAGTACTGGGAGCCTGCCACAATTGCCGTGTGCACCCTTCAAGCAACTACTACTACAAAGTATAAGCGGACGCAGGAGCCGATGTGCGGCCATTCCGTATACCCCCCAGTGTTGCAAGATGGGGCTGCCCCCAGGCGTTGTGCGCCTGATGCCTGCTCCAGTGTATACTTCTGAAGTACTTTAAAGTATACAAACCTGTTAGGAAGGAATGCACTAGTGACCTTCGCGAGCACCCACCTCGATGGATCAGCACTCAGGGTGTCCTGCCACTGTATTCCTCTGAGCCGTACACCAGGTACCGATGCACCGTCTAGTGCAGAAGTAGTTACCCGGGGTAAGTTTTTGGTCAGTTTTTTTGGCTCGTCCAAAGTAACTACCCCCCCTTTTAAGTGGCCGTGCAAAAGTCACTGACCCCGCCTTTCTTTGTTGCAAAAGCCACAATGCAAAGTGCTGTCACTGGTACCCACAGACACATGTGTACCGGTATACTGAAGTATATGCTTTACAGTATTGTACCAAGTATGTTATAGCTCTCATGTGCACTGCCACCCACCTGTCGATGCCTTGCCACAATAGCGAAGAGCATGCGCCCCCTGCTTGCATCAGGTGCGACACAGCAAATTCACAAGTTGCCTTTGCCGATGTCGTGCAACGCCACCGCTACTGCTGCTCCTAAGCGCTTGTCGATCGGGCGCTCCAGTGCCTTCAGCACACGTAGTGCTGCCTCTACACCGGCAGCATCTACATGCGGGACTGGCTCCCCCTCCAAGAGTCTGTGCCACTCCCTGGCCCCTCCACCATCTCCGCATCGCTCGCAGCATCCACTGCCGCTGGTGTTGCCGCCGCACCACCAGCAGGGTTGCTCGGCAAACAGAGATGCAGTGGCGTGGCTGCTTGCTGGGCACGATGTGAGCCGAAGAACGTCAAGAGCATGAGCTGTCCTGGCTCAGCAGCAGCGGCCCTGGCACGCGCGTCGTCTAACACCTTACGCCTGCTCCCTCCCCAGGCCTGCTTCCTTGGTCACTGTGTGCGCATGACCCCATCCTCAATCTTCGGCGGAAAGACGCAAAAAAAGACTTCAACTGTGCGCAGTGTAAATTTTTTGGCAGACGTGGCGGCCTCTCTGGACCGTACTGACCATGTTAGCTTAAGCGATGGTACCCTACCGAGGCCATGCTGGGGCACAACCAAATTACTTACCCCCCCCCCTCCAGGCTCCTCCTAAAGTAACTTGCCCCCCCCGTTGTTTAGGCCCGACCAAATAACTTACCCCGGGTGACTACTTCGGCACTAGACGGTAATTGCACTTGCGCATCTGGCACTTCCTCGTGTCTCGCAGCACTCTGTATGTGTCGCGCACCTCTGGGGCGGTTATTGTGCTGAGCACCTACTGGGGCGGCCGTGCCTGTCCCCATGCCATAGCTCCAGTGATTACATAGATAATAACACATGATACTTTTGAAGTACTAGTATAACATGTCTGTAATTGCACTTGCGCATCTGGCACCTCCTTACATATCGCAGGTCACCCGGCCGCTGACTCTGTGCACCAACCAAACGGTGGTGCAGGCCATAGCCCCAGTAGTTGTTTGAATTACAATTCGGGACAATCGAGCGTGCGGCAACCCAGGTACAACGGGTGCTGGCAGCCGACCAACCATATGTGCCCCCCCGTACAGACGTGCTAATAGCTGTGCCTTCTCAGCAACAAGAGGTACAGCAAGCACCTGGCCCTGCGTGGCCTTCAGGCTACTTGAACGAATACGTAAAGAGAATTCCAAGTATATATATATAATTCAAGACACACTTGAAGTATGTGGCAGTGAACTAGTTGCATTTCACACATGGTGCCAAAGAAGTGCACATTCCACTAACTTAGCATGTATGCTAGCCCTTCCAGGGCTCCTAGTATGGCATGCGGCACCCGGTTTACCATGTTTGGCATCAAAACTTGCAAGGTGTGGGCCGATCCTTCTTGCCCAATGGTGCACTTCTCCTGAAACTGAAATGCAATATAGTTATGAAAGTCAAAGGTTTGCCCCTGCTGCTGGCGCTGCTGCGCACCTTACCACTGACAACATGCGCAGTAGCGCATGTGGCAACGACTAGCACCCACTGCGGCTTGTGACAGGCACACTCACCGTGCGGGCGGCATCGAACCGCTCCAGATACGGGTCCCCACCCACCAGCCCCCCCTGCACATGCTGCGCCGCCCCGCCACCCTCGTACCACTCCTGCTGCACGTACTGCTGCTGCTGCCCCCCCCCCCCATAGTACTGCGACCCGCCACCCGGTGCTGGCCCTGCGGTGCCAGAAGGTGTGATGTACACAGAGGCAGGGCTTCTCGTCCAGCCGTCGTCGCCTCGCCATGCACCAGAGGACACCGCTCCTTGTAAGCACAGGGCAGCGGCTGCGGCCGCCAGGCAGTGTGTTGCACTGGGAAGCGGGCGGCGACGCGCATTTTGAGGCATGCTGGCTGTCGTGGCGCCGCTGCTGCCGCGGGTGTCTGCGCCAGTAGAACAGGAGAGATGGGGTGGTGGGCTGGCCCGCCGCCTGGTGATGTGCGCTGCTGAGTGGTGTCTCGTGGGGTTTGGTGCCCATCACCAGCAACATGCGCACGTGCAACTGCCCACCACGTGGCAGCGCCACAGGTACTCGCGGGATTTGCTCAGCAGTACGCGTTGCCTGCAAAACTTCAAGTTCACTGTGTGTGTGCGCTCTTCCACCGCCGCCCCGGGCACGCCAGGCTGTGCCGACTGTCCGCACTGCAGCAGGTCCATAGTTGTGGTGCGCCGGACTGGCTGGCAGCGCACGGCCTGAGGAGGCTGCAAAGTCGGCAGTTCGACACGCAGGATCTTCATCATGTGAGCCCAACTGCCAGCTCTCAAGCTTGTGTTGCTGCAGTTTGCCCCCTCTAGCCGCGCTAGTGCTCCTGTGCTCAACGCCCGGCGGCGCTGTGGTAGTGGAAGAAGCAGTGCTGACGGTGCCCCTGGCGCCCTTCCTCTGCTTGGTGCTGGTGCATGCTGACCTCAGGTGTCCCTTGCAGGAGCAGCAGGCGCCGTGCTCAGCAGCGGCTTGCAACGTGCACCCCGACATCCACATTCATATTTCTTTCAAACTCCCTTCATGAGTGTACTGCACACAGTCGCTGCTCCTCACACCGCTGCATCATCTGCCATGGCCGCCACTTCCACACCAGTCCGGCCTGCCCACCCAGAGGCCCCCACGCACCGTTAATTTTCCGCAATTCCAGTGTTGCCACACTTGTCGTTGCTGGCAGCGCACAGCTGTAAGCATGTCTATAGGGGGCCTTAAATTTTTCCTGTTGGCTGCCGCACACCGGCATCCATGGTAATCGGTTGATTGACCGACAATGATAGTAGTTACGCATCAAAAATACACATGTGCTGAAAGCATTAACGGTGGCGGCAGTGGCTCACAGCATCACCGCACACGCCACTTGCTGGCGCGCCGCAGTCACTGCCTAAGGGCGCCAAAGTCGGAACCGTTCGGCCCCACTTTGACAGATTATGTGGGGCGTAGGTGACGATTCAATATATTTTGCTTTGCTTTCATGCCAGAAACCTACAAGTTGCAAACCCCAGAAATTGCCATGGCTGGGGCAGAATGCCGGCCCGGAGCCCTTCGGTGATTCATTCATCGGGTCAACACCAGATAGGCCCCACACGTCGATCAGTACCCGTAAGTATGCTGCAGAGTACAATTGCCCAAAAGTGTCAAGTGCCTCCAACACATGTATGTCAATGCTCCCTGCCCTCTGCTCCCGGGCCCCCCCTCCTGCCCCGTATGCGCGACGTGGGTTTCTGCCCACCCTCAAGCCCAAGAATAAATTAACAATTTCCGGTCACTACCCTTAAGGGCTAAGGATGCGGCAAAGCGCAATTACTGACAATGTTACATTAAACCTAAAAGGTTGCTAAGCCCAGATACTGCCGTGGCTGGGGCAACACTGCCTGCCGAAGCCTGTGGGGTGATTACATGTGAAAGAAACCTTAAACGCTGCTTAGCCCAGATACTGCCGTGGCTGGGGCAAAATGCCAGGCCAAAGCCTGTGGGGTGATTTGTCCACCTGGTGAAAAGCACCAGACAGCCCCCGCACCTACATGTGCCGGTCAGCGTCCTTGAGGGCTAGGGGTGGTTCAGAGTACAACTACAAACAGGTTTGTTTGTGTGCATCTAGTTTCCAAAAGTAGATTGTCCATTTTTCTCGAATGAGGAGCAACGGCAAAACGAGTTCTACTAGAAAATTAAGCATTGGAGGTTCCAGAAAATGTCAATGGCCTGCCAGGACAGCCTGATACAGTTGACAAGCGTTCGTCTGCCGCTTGCTGCACGCAGTCGAGGCTGCAGTGCGCACTCGACGACCTGCGGCGCCTCAAGACGGCGATGCAGCGTCACATAACTTTCTTAATTAATCAACCACGTTCTGCTCGTCAGAGTTTTCAGGGGCTGTCAATGGCCTGCCAGCGCAGCCTGATTGGCAAGTGTTCGTCTGCTGCTTGCCGTACGCAGTCGCGGCTGCAGCGTGCTCTCGACGACGTGCAGCGCCTCAAAACGGCGACACAGCGCAGAGAGAACGTTGTTGAATATATCAAAATCATGTTTGCTCATAGAGTTTTCAGGAGCTGTCAGTGGCCTGCCAGTGCAGCCCAACATGGCTGACAAGTGTGTTGATATGCCGCTTGCCGCGTGCAGTCGCGGCTGCAGCGCGCGCTCGACGACCTGCAGCGTCTCAAGACGGCGACGCAGCGCGACAGAACGGTCAAACGTGAGGAGGACGGAGGGTGGCGGCAGGAGCAGGCACGGCTGGAAGGGCAGGTGCGCATCATGCCGTTTCTGAATGGTTTCATGATGAATTCACATGAGATCATGATAAATTCACATGGTTAAGCGCAAGGAGGACGGCACATGGCGGCAGGAACAGGCCCGCCTGGGATCGCAGGTGCGCATCACCAATGATGATTCGTGCTGTGTCTGGTCGGTTTAGAAGGGTGGAGGATGGATGGGGTTGTGGTGCTGATCTGACTCAGTGGTAGTACTCAAAATGTCAGGCGTCTTGGGTATCTGTTGCAGGGCACCTCATGCCATACGGCTGAGCACCTGCGGGGCGTGCCGCTTGCGCCAACGCGGATGACAGTCGCAAACTGTGCTGGCCGGTGACGCTGCTGTGTTTTCCGCTAGATACTTCAAGTTGCACTCTTGAAGTAAAGTGTATGTACTTCGAAGTACAGTGCGTACATGCCTGGTATGGTTTCTGAAGTTTGTTTCCAGTACCTCAAAGTATAAAGGACTTTGAAGTATTTACCATGTCCTTTACAATTGGACCCAGGCAGGCCTCTCTGACCCAGCTTGCGTGCGCGTGCAGCACTGCCTCCGCTGTCCCACAGCAAGTGACGGGTGCTGCCCGCGCGTTGTATCGCGTGTGCGAAACCTGCTCAGCCTGCGGCGTGACGTCACATTTACCATGGTAGTTCTACAATTGAACTCCGATCGGCGCGCAGAAAGCCACGTGCGCATGGTGTGCGCGAGCGGAAGACGCATGGTCAACCATGCTTAGTGAAGGGACACAGCGTATAATTTTCGCATCACACGCCGTATAACGTATGTGAATACGTATGCATATGTCGTATTTATACGACAAATACGCCGTATGTCGTGTTTTTGGGCGTAGTATATATACGCCGCATTGTGTTTAACGCATAGCATACGTTATACGCCGTGACCCATCACTAACCATGCTGCCTCCCTCTGACCACGTACTGATGGTACATGCTTATGGTACTTCGAGTATTTATTTTGCTAAACACGTGTATGCACATGTTACTATCGTGCGTGCGGCAGGTGCGGCGGCTGGAGCGGCAGAAGCTGGAGCTGGTGGCGGCGTTCCGCAAGCAGCTCAAGCTCATTGACGTGCTGCGGCGCCAGCGCGCGCACGTGGAGGCGGCCCGCGCCCTCGCCTTCACTGAGGAAGAGTTCCTGCGCACGCTGGACTGGGCGAAGGACGCCTGATGCGCCATGAATAAAGCACAACACCTGTGCATATGTATGTGTACTTCGAGTGTGTGATGTGACAGTGGCGCATCACGATTCTGCCAAGTGAAAGAAACCTGAAAGGCTGCGAAGCCCAGATACTGCCGTGGCTGGGGCAGAATGCCAGGCCGAAGCCTGTGGGGTGAGTTGTCCACCTGGTGGAAAGCACCAGACAGCCCCTACACCTACACGCGCCGGTCAGTGTCCCAAGTATTGGCATATACGCGGTGGCACCTGTGCGCCCGCTGGACTAGGCGAAGGACGCATGACGCGCGCCCGCGCTGTGCCATAAATAAAACACAACACATGTGCATGATGCGCAAGTATGTGATGTGTACCATATATGTATGTGACAGTGGCTGGTGACGATCTGCCAAGTATTGGCGCTTCTGGGGTGGCGTCTGTGGCATGTGTGTGCGCGTGCTGGACTGGGCGAAGGGCGCGTGATGCGCGCCTGCTCTCTGCCACAAAAACACAATTCATGTGCATACGTACTACAGCGAAAGAAACCTACAAGGCTGCTAAGCCCAGATACTGCCGTGGCTGGGGCCAAATGCCAGGCCGAAGCCTGTGGGGTGATTTGTCCACCTGATTCGAGCACCAGACAGCCCGCACACCTATCAGTATCCTTGAGGGCTAGGGATGATTCAGAGTACAACTACCAACAGGGCTTACTGTAAAGTTGTGTCACACAAAGAAAATGTGCAATGACAAGCACCTTGTACCCAGCGTGGCGTGCGCACACGGCAGCCCCAAGCACATTGCAAGCTCGGCGGTGAAAGTCGGACGCTGATGACTGCTGTGACTGGCCAGCGGTTTACATTTTTTCTGCTGTCCGGCAAGCTCACGGGGTGTCATACAACGTGGCCACGGCAGCAAGGTCGCCGCCGAGCACGAGCACCTGCACGCGCGGTATGTCGTGTGACACAAAAATGTGCCATGAATTCATGAACATGAATGAAATGACAGACAATTTGCAGACAGTGTCGCACGCAAACCGGGCAGCCGCAAGCGCACAGCGAGCCGGGTTCCGAAGCCCAAAGAGCTTCTGATGCTGATGATAGGTGTGATTGGCCGGCGCTTTACTTCTGTTCTCGAAAGAGGTCAAGGGGTGTCAAACAGCGCCGCCACCGCCAGCGCGGCCACTGCGGCCAATCGCCGCCGAGCACCAGCGTCTGCACGCGCGCTATGTCGTGCAAAAAAAATGTGCCATGGCGAGCAACTCATACCCAGCGTGGCGTGCAAACACAGGCAGCCGGAAGCACAATGCAAGTTCGGGCGCTGAAAACGAGAGAGCGTCCGGTGCTGACGATTCATGTGACCGGCCAGTGGTCTATATTTTCTTTTTTTTGAGAGAGAGGTCACGGGGTGTCAAACAACGTGGCCACTGCGGCCAAGTCGCCGCCGAGCACGAGCGCCTGCACGCGCGGTATGTCGTGTGACACAAAAATGTGCCATGAATTCATGAACATGAATGAAATGACAGGCAACGTGCAGACAGTGTCGCACGCAAACCGGGCAGCCGCAAGCGCACAGCGAGCCGGGTTCCGAAGCCCAAAGAGCTCCGGATGCTGATGATTGATGTGATTGGCCAGTGCTTTATTTCTGTTCTCGAAAGAGGTCAAGGTGTGTCAAATAGCGCCGCCACCGCCGCCAGGTCGCCGCCGAGCACGAGCCCCTGCACGCGCGGTATGTCGTGCTTCACGTCGTGGCCCTGCAGCTTGTGCCAGTCAACGAAGAGGTCCGTGATGATGCCGCCGATGTACTCAAGCGCGCGCGGCCGCTCCTTGAACTCCTGCAGGCGGAAAAAAAATCATGGGAAGGCAGGGTGAACAGTAGCCACACATACTTCAAGTATACTGTACCTCTACCACGACGAATAAAGGGGGGGTACATGACTTTTGCACGGCCACATAAAAGGGGGGGTAGATACTTTAGACGCGCCAAAAAAACTGTCCAAACAACTGACCCCGGGTGACTACTTCGGCACTAGACGGAATGTCACATGCGTTATACACTGTGACCCAACACAACATGTACTCAATCGCATGCGGCCGCCCCTTGAACTCCTGCAGGCGGGAAGAAACCTGGGGGAAGGCAGGGAGAACAAGAGCCACGCACTCACAGTTACAGCTAGCGCTCTCGTCAACTTGGCCCTCTCTGTCTTGGTCAGGTTGGTGAGCAAGTGGGCGTTCTCCGGAGACTGGCACGGCCATCAACTTCCACTATGTTGCACTTGTGCTCATTGCACCATGTCAACTTCAACTTGTCCCAGCTTCACCTTCTCTATCTTGGTCGCGTCGGCCAGTATGTGCGCGTACTCTGGGAACAGCCACGGCGGCGCCGCGCCGCCGCCGCCGCCACCACCCTCATCCTGCTGCGCCACCTCGCGAATCGCGTCCACTAGCGCGTGCTGCCGCGTGAGGGCCAGAAGTGCCTCCAGTTTCGGCCGCAGAAGTCCCAGCATTCGCGGTACGCTTGCAGGGCACGGCTGGAATGAGGGTGGG
>JAULBY010094086.1:0-29051 GCA_032358315.1 Ophiocytium majus
GCGCCGGTCAGTGTCCTTGAGGGCTAGGGATGATTCAGAGTACAACTACCAACAGGGCTTACTTGTGCGGTGCCACCTGTATTCACCTGTAAACAGTACACTTCGAACTACCATGTTTGAACTGTACACTTCAAGTACATTCTAAGTATGTGCTAGTCACCGATAGCTGCCTCCACCCCTGGTCGCCCCCTCCGCTGTTGTGCCTGCGCAGTCTGCAAGCCTGGGTTCGGCACCCCCCCGAAGGGGCCCGTTCTCTCTCTCTGCACCAGGTGCCAAGCTGACCAATACAGCCTGGGAGGCACAAGAGGTGTCTGTCAGCAGTGCCTGCCCGGATCTCAGTCCAATGTGGAGCGCACGCGCTGCGGGCCCGCCGTGTGCGACAATGCGCTGTGCGCTGGTGAGTCCTGCCTTTTATGCTTCAGGTACATGTATACCACATAAGGAGTGTGTATACATATTACGTGGTAGTATATCCTTCTGAAGTATATACCACATGTACTTGAAGTATGTGACATTGCAGCCTGGGAGGCTCAATATGTGTCTGTCGGCGCGCAGTGCCCACCCGGTTCTCAGTCCAGTGTGGAGCGCACGCGCTGCGGGCCCGCCGTGTGCAACAATGCGCTGTGTGCTGGTGGGTGCTACTCCTGATATACTTCACAAGTATTGGAGCATACCATATATATAGATGGTATTGTACTTCTGAAGAATGAATTACTTCTGAAGTACTTCTGAAGTATCTGTGTTTGCTCATTCAAAAACTTCCAGAAGTAGTCCCCCATACTGCTTCGTACTTCGAAGTATATACTATCTGTATACAAAAGTATGCTTCTGTGAAGTATATGCTGAAGTAAGTGTACTTGTGTGTAACTGTCGACTGCCCACCCGGTTCTCAGCCCAAACTGGAGCGCACTCGCTGCGGGCCGGCCGTGTGCAACGTTGCACTGTGTTCTGCTGAGTGCTATGCTGCATGAGTTATTCCCCTAAATGACATCACGCCGAAGGCTGAGCAGGTTTTGCACACGCGACACAACGCGCGGGCGGCACCCGTCACTTGCTGTGGGACAGCAGAGGCGGTGCTGCACGCGCACGCAAGCTGGGTCAAACAGGCCTGCCTGGGTGGGCTGCAGCAGGAGCGGGAGGTGGTAGTAATATCTAAATGGTGGTAACAACCTAAAAATTTATTCACATGGTAAATGAATGTCCTGTCTGAGGGTGGCCCCGCCCTGTGCACCCCCACACCGGGTACGCACCCTTACGTGCGCAGCTGTTGGCTTCCTAACATCTGCTAGCCTATCCCGATCCTGCCGCTCCTCCCCCCCCCCAAAAAAACATAGGTGCACTCAAACGACACCCCCCCAGGACCACCAGACGCTGTTTCACTTTACTCTACCTCTGAAGTATACAATTTATCTTTGTGAAAAAAACCTAAAAAATTGCTAAGCCCAGATACTGCCGTGGCTTGGGCAAAAATGCCAGGCCGAGGTCTGTGGGATTGCCCACGTTGTCGAACACACACAGACACCCCACCTACACGCGCCCTCCCCCCTCCCCTTCCAAAACAAAATTGCACTCAAACGACAAGCCCCAGGCCTGTATTGTACCGTCTGTGCACAGCCGCGACCTCAAGCCAAAACGCAACTAGCGAAAGCATACGTGTGTCAGCAATACCTTAGATATGTACTACTAGCAGCATACTACTCTTATTTCAGATGTGTTGTGAAAGAAACCAAAAAGGTGACTGGGCCCAGGTACTCCCGTGGCTGGGGCAGAAATCCATATATATGTATACATATCCTTCCTTGCAGTTTTCGGTGTTACCTAAGTTGGGCTAAGCCTGTTTGCCTGTGCGTCTTCGGTTCTGCAATGTAAAACAAACCAGACGCCCCCCCCCCCCCCCCCCCCCGCACCTGAGCCTCTCCTTATCCTTCCGCTGCCCCCCCACAAAAAGTAATGCATAACCTACCCTCTCCCTATCTGCCGCTCCCCCCGTCTTCCCACCAAAATATTATGCACAGCCGGCCATCTGCTGCTCCCCCCCCCCAAAAAAAAACAAACAATAATGCACAACCTATTCTCTCCCTATCCTGCTGCTCCCCCCCCCCCAAAAAAAAATGCACTCCAATGACAACCCCCCAGGCCCACCAAAATGCCGTTCCCCCGCGCCCGAGCGAAAACTGGCGGCGAGGGATGCACAGGAGGCTCACACAGACGAGCTGGGCTTGGCACAGGCGGCGGCCGCGGTGCAGGCGGCTACGGAGCAGGCAACGACAGCGATTGGGCAGTCTCCTGCGGGCGCCGCCGCCGCCGCTTCTGAGCCCGCGGCCGCAGCCGTGGCGCCTGCTACGGCTGCGCAGCCGGCTGCTCCCGGTAAGCGCACAGGTGACATTGAAGCTGTGACACTGAAGTTGAAGTTGAAGTTGAAGTTGGCAACTGCTAGAGCAGGTAACGGCGGCTGCCACGCAGTCTTCTGCTGGCGCCGCCGCCGCCGCTTCGGAACCCGCGGCAGTGCCTGCGCCCCCCGCTACGGCTGCCGCTCCCGGTGAGTGCAGTGTCTCGCTGGCATTGAAGTTGAAGTTGATGTTGAAGTTGGCAGGTGGTACGGAGCCGGCAACGGCGGCTGCGGGGCAGTCTTCTGCTGGCACCGGCGCCGCTGCTTCTGAACCCGCGGCGGTGCCTGCGCCCCCCGCTGCGGCTGCTGCTCCTGGTGAGTGCAGTGTCTCGCTGGCATTGAAGTTGAAGTTGAAGTTGGCAGGTGCTGCGGAGCAGGCAATGGCGGCGGCTGCAGGGCAGTCTTCTGCTGGCACCGCCGCCGCCGCTTCCGAGCCCGCGGCGGTGCCTGCGCCCCCGCCGCTACGACTGCGCGCCTGCTGCTCCTGGTAAGTGCGGCGCTGAAGTGTACAAAAGTCTCTCGCTGACCCGGCCTGCAGCAGCGCCTCTGCTCCACGGCAAGTACGCTGTGACATCACTTGAAGTTGAAGTTCAGTTTGGAGTTGAAATTTGAGTTGAATTTGGAGTTGAAATTGGAGTTGAAATTGGAGTTGAATTTGGAGTTGAAGGTGGCAAGTGCTACGGAGCCGGCCTGCGCGCGCATGCGGCAGCGCCCCTGCCCCGCGGCAAGTGGCATCGAAGCAGTGACATGGAAGTTTTTAAGTTGCCACGGCTGCACGGCCTGCCGCTCCCGGTGAGGCGAGTGTGGCACTGCGGCTGTGTCTCGCTGGGCCCAGGCTGCGCATCTACTTCAACTTCAACTTCAACTGAGCCTGCTGCTCCCGGTGGGTGCCGCGCGCTAAAGTTCTAAAGAGTGTCTCGCTGGCCCAGCCTGCGTCAGACAAGCCTCTGTTTGCCAACTTCAACTTCACCTTAAAGTTCACTAGTTAATTGCTTAGCACAAGTAATATGGCTAGAAAAATGATTTAAGCAATCGACAAAAGAAACAGAAGCAAAGCTTGCTGTGAAATAAACATAAAGGCTGCTAAGCCCAGATACTGCCGTGGCTGGGGCAAAGTGCCAGGCCGAAGCCTGTGGGGTGATCTGCCCACCTGGTGGAAAGCACCAGACAGCCGCCACACCTACACGCGCCGGTCAGTGTCCTTGAGGGCTAGGGATAATTCAGAGTACAACTACCAACAGGGCTGACTTGTGCGTGTGTGCGCACTTCCACCATGTACGTACTTAAAGTACTTGAAGTATATGCGAATCGTGCACTCTGAAGCGGTCAATAAAATCAAAGACTCTTGATGCTAGGCTGCCGTCGGGGGCGTAAGCCCCGTCCAAATGCGGTTAACTGCAGCCGTTTATACCCCGTATTTATGCATACTTCTGAAGTAAGATAAAAAAGTAAAAATACGGCGGGCATGCGGCATATTCATGAACCGTTGCACTTCCCCCGCTGTCACCCACCACGGGCCTATCGTGAGCTGTTGCAGCGGCCAATCAGATCAAAGACCGCGGCTGCTGGGCGGACACCCCCTTCAACTTTTATTTCAGCCTGTCACTCGTGCTGTGCATGTATATGTGCTGAGCATCGCCAGCTTTTTTGCTACCTGTCTGATCCTTATTCTTGCCACACGCACCATGTGCAAAGGGCTTTCCGCGCCCTACACGGAGTTTAATAAGAGTACCGTATGCATGCGAGTTGTGCACTGTTGCAGCGGCCAATCAAATCAGAGACCTGGGCTGCTGGACGGAGACACCCCCTTGAACTTAAACTTGAACTGAAACTTCAGCTTTTCGCTCCTGCTGTGCATGTATACAGGTATACGTACTGTATGAATATAAACTCTGCACTTTGCAGCGCCAAAACAAAAATCACAACCCTCGATCCATCACTGCCGTATTGTGCACTTTTGCAGCGGCCAATCAGATCAAAGACCTGGGCTGCTGGGCGGACATGGGCGAGGGAGCGTATGCCGTTGCGCCGACCCCCTTCATTGTCGCCAGCGTGGACGCATGCCGCGCCAAGTGCACGGCCGAAGCCGCCGTGATCGCCGCTATTCAGCACGGCTCCATGGTGAATGGCGCTGTTGAAACACCTGCTATCTAAATAGTACTACTATACTACTAGTAGTAGTACATACTACTAGAGTATACTACTACTACTGCTGCTACTTATACCACCACCACTACTGTACTTGAGTACCGTCGCCGCCATTCAGCACGGCTCCATGGTGAGTGGCGCTGTTGAAACACCTGCTATCTAAATAGTACTACTATACTACTAGAAGTAGTACATACTACTAGAGTATACTACTACTACTGCTGTTACTAATACCACCACCACTACTGTACTTGAGTACTGTCGCCGCCATTCAGCACGGCTCCATGGTGAGTGGGGGCACAAGCTCTCCAAATACAGTGTCAAAGATTACCTGTTGCAAATGCCGGCTATCCTGTGGGCGATGATTTGTACTTCGAAGTAGTTGAGCTTGGAGGCAAGGTATCTCAAGCTTGGAGGCCTGCCGCACCAAGTGCAGGTCCAAAGCCGCCACCACCGCCGCCATCCAGCACGAGTCCATGGTGAGTGACGCTGCAAGCAGCGCGTTAATGTGTATACTGTCTTGCTTGGAAGTGGTAGTCACCCCGCTGCCATTTTTTTTCAAAGCAGGTTTTGAAGTTCAAGCTATACTAGTTGATGTGGAAGGAGGTTGGATTTGAGAAGCGGGCGGGTTTTTTCTCCATGGCGAGTGGGGGGTACAAGCTCGCCAAATACAGTCGTCAATGTGTGTGTACTTCGAAGTACCACAGTAGTACATGTACATGTTCCTGACAGTTGACTCCTTCGAAGTAGGCCATGGAGTACCTATTGAAACACCTGCTATCCTGTAAGTAGACTGGTCTGAATGAGGTGTTACAGTACTTACAGTATACTAGTAGCACTACATGGACTACGGCCAAAGCCGCCGCGATCGCCGCCATTCAGCACGGCTTCGTGGTGAGTGGCGCTGTTGAAACACCACCTGCTATGTGAATACTACCACTATACTACTACGTAGTACATGGCACCCTGGAGGGTGACCTGCCCTGGCAGGTCGAGCCCTAGCTAGCCTGCGGGCACCCTCTAGCCCTCTTCGTGGTCCGTACATGTGTACATACTTGTCGTGCATTTGATTCGTGTCATGGCCGCCAGTGAGCGTGCTGGCATGCATGTGTCATGGGCTCTTGCACGCCCCCAAGTGCAAGTACATAAAGCTACTACTACTGCTACTGATACTGCCACCACTACTGTACTTTCTTAAAAGTACTATAGCACTACATGACACTAGGGCCGAAGCCGCCGCGATCGCCGCCATCCACGTCTCCATGGTGAGTGGCGCTGTTGAAACACCTGCTATCTAAATCAGCACTACTACAGGGCGTGCGCACCGCACCGCTGCCACTGGCGCTGCCGCCGCGGACACCGCGAAGCAGGCCGGACGACGGGCCTGTGATGTTGCTGCTGTTGAGCTGTGCGGTGCACATATATGTATACTACATACTACTATACTACTACTTCTCCTGCTACCACTACTGTACTTCTAGTAAGTGAGCACTTAAGTATACCAAGTGCCTCACCAAACATCCAGTCATCACCGGCCTGTGGAGACGCTATGCCATGCTGTACATCGCTTGCGCGACTGTGCGCACAGAACACCGTGCCTGTGGACTGATGGACATACTCAAACTTCACCTTCAACTGTGCAGTGCTTCTGCGGAGCTGGCGAAGACTTCAAGAAGTACGGGCCCGCCATAGCGGACTGCGGTCCCATGGGCGGCGCGCTCATCAACCGCGTCTACCGCATCGGTAAGTTTATTCAAAATTGAAGTTGAATGTTGAAGTTGAAGTTGAGCTATTGTCTAAATACATCAAGCGGACTGCGGTCCCATAGCGGCCTGCGGTCCCATGGGAGGCGCGCTCATCAACCGCGTCTTCCGCATCGGTAAGTTCTTCACAATTGAAATTGGATGTTAAAGTTATGTACTATTGAAGTTGAAGTTGAAGTTATGGCCTGCCATAGCGGACTGCGGCCCAATGGGCGGCGCGCTCATCAAGCGCGTCTACCACATCAGTAAGTCAATTGAAGCTGAATGTTGAAGTTGAGCTTTTGAAGTAATACGCCGCGTTCATCGATCGACCGATGCGCCGAGCTCGCAGTGCCGCGACGCAGTGTGCGGCATCAGACACCCTTCATGATGCAATTCTACTCAAGTACCGTGTTGTGCCAAAATAGTTGCCCCCGGGCGGATGTTTTGGGAGGGGCGAAATAAACTGGGGGGGGCACGTTATTTGGGGATCACTCAAACACCACTGAGCATGTGTGTTTTCAGCATTTACTACTGCCGACAGTACAAACTGACGGGGGGGGGTGGGGTAGGTTATTTTGGGAGGCAGACAATAAACTATCGAAGTTTAAGACCCGGGCAACTATTTTGGCACAACACTGTACTAATAGTAGTTGAGTGCGGCCTGCATCTGCACCATCTATGAACACCTGCCTGCAAAGGTGTACCTGTGCTTTACAGCAGCCACCCCCTCTAGGCAGAGTAAGAAAAAGACGCAGTCACAAACGTAAACATTTGCTCACACGGTGCATCCGTCGCCGCTGCCACTGCCGCCGCTGCGTGCTCCATCCGCTGACAATACAGCCACCGTGGCGCAGTGTGCGGCAGGGGCGGGAGTGAATGACGCCGGTGTGTGCAAGCAGTGCCCCAGGGGCACCTTCTCAGCGGAGGGCGCCACAGCGTGCGTCGTGTGCAACGCGGGGGTGTCTACTGGTGGCGCCGGCGCTGCGTCTGCCACTGACTGCAACCGTGAGTGGTGCTCAGCAGCATTTTTGAATACCAGTACCATAGTACTGGTACAGTATACTTCAAGAAGTACTTGAAGTACTAAGTACCGGTACACTGTACTACTGTAAAATCATACCATGTGGTACTGTGTACGCGTGCGAGGCGGGGGTGTCTACTGGTGGCGCCGGCGCTGCGTCCGCCGCTGACTGCAACCGTGAGTGTACATGGTGGCTTTCTGAGGAAAATTCTACTCAGGAATATTCTACTTCAGTACTTCAGAAGTATTAAAATGTCAAGCATGTTCCCTGTGTAGAATTTCATGCTGCGTCTGCCGCCGAGCGCACCCTGCAGGCTGCCAGTATTCGATCAGCACACCATTAATGCACTATCCCGTCTCTACAGCAGCTAGCGCTGCTGGGCGCAATCACATTTGCAACACTTATGGGGCAAATAAGTGTACACGTGCACTCCCCAACCAACCGAGCTCGTCTGACTTGCTGATGCCCTGGTGGATAACACCCTTCAGGCTGCCAACATTCGATCAGCACACCATTAGTGTACTAACCTTTTCTGTGCAGCATTCAGCCCTGCTGTTTACGACGCAGATGCAGTGCCCACGGGAGAAATGCGTGTACTTTTCGCTCACTCCCAAGGCAGACACGCTCGCCTGACTTGCCGCCGCCCTGCTAACTAACACCCTGCAGGCTGCCAAATATTCGACCAGCACACCATGTGCGTACTGCCTCTTTTCTACAGTGCTTAGCACTGCTGGACACAGTTGCAATACTCATGACTCATGGCACACTGATTTTGGGCGCAATTTGGCCCAGTGCACTCTCCACCAACCGCGCGCTTGCCTGACTTGCCGCCGCCCTGCTAACTGACACCCTGCGACCTGCCAACATTCAATCAGCACATCATTAATCCCCTGTGCCCCTTTTCTACAGTGCTCAGCGCTGCCGATCAGTACAATATGGCTGCGACGCTGATGGCCCACTCGCCTTGGGCGCTCACCCCCAACCGCGCTTGCCTGACTTGCCGCCGCCCTGCCAACTAACACCCTGCAGGCTGCCGGCCGGGCTTTGGAGCCCAACCCCCCTCCAAGAAGTGCGAGGTGTGCCCCAAGGGGTGGTATGCATCCGGCGGAGCGCCATCGTTCACACCCTGCGAGCAGTGTCCCGGGGGTAAGACCACCAGCAGCGCGGGCAGCGTCTCCCAGAGCGACTGCGGTGAGCACTTGCCAGCAAGAACGGTACCTCAGAAGAAGTTCTACACATAGCACACATATAATTCATTCAAAGTGCATACAATGCAAAAGAAACTGTCAGCAGTGTCCCGGGGGCAAGGCAACCAGCAGCGCGGGCAGCGTCTCCCAGACTGACTTCGGTGAGCACTTGGCAGCCTGTAGGTTTTGTTTCTTTCACACACGTGTGCAGGCGCTGCTTGCCTGCCCAGCAGCAGAGACTGTACCATACTTCGAAATACATAACATACATATCCTTCACTTGAATTACGTCTCATTTGGAAGAAACGCACACGTGCAGGCGCTGCTGCCTGCTCAGCAGTAAGACCTGTACTATACTTCGAAGTACCGCTACATGACACCAACAGCATGCGCAGCGTCTCCCAGGGCGACTGCGGTAAGCGTGCGCGCGCATGTGCGTTGTATGCCGACGGCTTGCTGGTTCCGCGAGCGCCAGCAATGTGGTGCAGGTAGCAACTGTAGCGGCCCGTGCCCTGTAGGCTGGGCTAGCGAACGGCATGCCTGCTAAGTAACACCCTGCAGAGGTGCTAACGACCGTCTTGTGCCGATGCACTACTTCAAGTAGCTCAAGTACAGTACTTCAACAGTACTTTGAAGTATTACTTGAGGGATTAATACCTCGGTTGATAACTTGTGTGCTGGACTCCAGATTTCGCTTCTTGGGGGATTGCTACCTGGGAGTTGTTGCCTGTGGGAGCGAAAACAACGCTCGCTAACTCCATCACACCGCGCATGCACGTCACATCTGTGCGCACCGCAGCCTCCACCATGGAACGCTATAACAAGTCACCATTGAAGTCATTCGCATGTCTCTCAATTCAACGCTGCCCCCCCCCTTGTTTGCGGGCAGCAGAAGTGGTTGACCCCCGGGAGACCTAGCACATAGCACCACAACGCTCCTCAACTCCATCACACCATGCTCACACGTCACGTCCGTACGCACCGCAGCCTACACCATGGGGCCCTGTGCCTTCCGCATCCTCGGGGAATTGTAAAAAATTACTTCAAGTGTGTTTTTGCTACTTGGGGTATCCCTGTACCTGAGATCTGCTGGGATGCACGCCGGGGGCAAAAAAAGCACTCCCTAACTCCATCACACACCGCGTGTGCATGTCAACTCTGTGTGCACCGCAGCCTACAACCATGGGGTCCTGTGCCTTCCGCATCATTGGGGATGGTAACATATACTTCAAGTACTTGCCTGAAGCACTTCCAACGTACTTTTAGTAGTTCCATAGGTATTTCTCTCCTACTCCAGGTGGACAAATCACCCCACAGGCTTCGCTTCGGCCTGGCATTTTGCCCCAGCCACGGCAGTATCTGGGCTTAGCAGCCACGTAGGTTTCTTTCACAAAGAACGCAGCGCTCCCTGATTCACCGACACCATGATTGCACGTCGCATCCGTGTGCACCGCAGCGTTCACCATGGGGTCCTGTGCCTTCCGCATCCGCATCAGCGACAGCCCCACCCCGAAACCCTTCCTCAACCTGGCTGAGGTGTCCCTGGTGAATGCCGCCGGCGTGCCCCAGACAGTGTCGCTTTCGCTGAGCACAACCCTGGACAGGGAGAGGGGCGCCGACAGGTTAGGGCTGCGAAATTCCGCTTTTTGCCAGATTATACACCGAAATGCTATCCAGTTTTAAGCAAATGTGTGTATTTCCTATGACGACACTGTATGAAAAACACATAGATCCTGTGAGACTAACATCATTTGAAGTAGGACATACTCGCTGAGCACTACGCTGGACAGGGAGCGGGGCGCAGACAAAGTCCGTTTTTGACAGATTATGCATGGAAAAACTATCCAGCTCCAAGCAAAGTGTCTTGCACCTGGCACAGGTGTCCCTGGTCAATGCCGCAGGTGTGCCCCAGACGGTGTCCCTTTCGCATGATGCGCACCTGCTGGGATACATGAACTTCAACATTTGACAGCTTCAACTGTAACAGGTGCAGCGGACGTGAGCACCTGCTGTCCCAGCGCTAACAACATCAATGATGTTTGTCTCATCAACTTCAACTTCTACATTTACAAACTTCAACAGGTGCAGCGACGGCGACGTGAACACCTACTGCTCCAGCGCCGAGCAGCATGATGCGTACCTGCTTGGATATGTCAACTGCTCGGGCGGGACGCTGGCGGGCGGAACGCTCACCATTGTGAACCGCGTGGGCAGCGGCCAAGATAGGATTGCAGGTGAGAAAAGTTCAACTCTTGGCAGTTGAAGTTGGAAGGGGTGGCAAAAAAGAAGTGTGTCGCATTTGCTGCTCCAGCGGGACGCTCGCTGACTATTGTGAACCGCGTGGGCAGCGGCCAAGAGAGGATTGCAGGTGAGACAGCTGCATCGTCTAACAGTTTTGAAGTTGAGGGGTTGTGGCACAACAGCGCAGCAGGCGGGGTTAGGGCGTTGGAGATCGGATGTGTGTGACAAAATTGAAGTTGACGTTGATGTTAGGGTAGTTGAAGTTGTGCATTTGCTGCTGTGGCGGGACATTGGTGGGGACACTCGCCATTGTGAACTGCGTGGGCAGCGGCCAAGACAGAACTGCAGGTGAGGAAGTTCAACTGCTTAAACAGTTGAAGCTGGAAACTTCACCAGTTTCTTTTTTACCAGCCGAAGCTGGGGGGGAGGGGCAAAGTGTGCCGACATACACTCAGTATTATGCTGGCATCGAATGTGACTCAGCATCAGTAGCATGTGCTGGCCGCGCATACTAGACGGCCCAGAAAAATTGGCAACCCAACACCATGCCCCCCCCCCCTGCTGTTACCGTGACTCTGCTCCTGCTGCACTGCAGGCGCCTCGGTGATGGTGTTTGACTGTACACACTGGCACCATGTGTGACTTTATTTAGATATTTTCAAAGGAAATGTATGCACACAGTACTAGACACTCATATTTACCCACAGGCACAAGCACTCAGCAGCACCGCGTACCCAGTTGTAAAGCTCCCTCCCCCCCCCTCCCCCCCCCCCTGCGACGCTGTTACCGTGACTTTGCTCCTGCTGCGCTGCAGGCGCCTCGGTGATGGTGTTCGACAAGCATGGCCAGCTCACATACAGCGCCACGCTGCCAGGCGCCGCCACCGTCGCCTCTTACACCCTCCAAATCTGAGCACGATTGGGACATCGTAAAGGCTGAGCAGGTCTGCGCACGCAACTTCAACTACAACCTCAACTACAAGTTCAACATCAGAGTGCCCCCGAGGCTGAGCAGGTTTTGCGTATGCGACACAACGCGCGGGCAGCACCCGCCACTTGCTATGGGACAGCAGAGGCGGGTGCTGCACGCGCACGCAAGCTGGGTCAGAGAGCCCGCCCGCCCACCCTTCACTGGCCCACCTGTGGGGCAGGTAGGTGCGTGGACTGTGTGTGGGCTGGGTTTGGTCTGCTGTGGCTTTTGGTTGCCACTATGCTACACCAGCAGCCGGGGGGGGGGTAGAGATGCAACACCACTGTCAACACCAGCGCAGGTGCTGCCGGCAACAACAGCAGGTACTTTCGAGCACCCGGCAACTGCGCTGCCAGCGCCGCTGCTGAGCAGCAGCACCTGCCTGGTGCTGAGCAGCAGTGGGGCGTGGGGTGTGAGGGGGGCGTTGCCTGAGGGGGGGTGGGCTCCCGCACAGTGTAGTGATGGGGCAGTGCGTTGTGAGTGCACGTTCCATGGGACAGGGCTGTCGAAAGCGTGCTAGTTTGGTTTTTATGGTACCATGTGGTAGAAATCAGGGCATGCTGCGGTGGGCCAAGGAGCTGTGGCGCCAAACCTTGACTTGAAGTATCAACTTGAAGTTTCAATTCAGTGTGCCGCCGCTGCACCTGCTGCGGCACCGCTGTGCTGTCCCCGCGTTGTGCATTGTGCTTGCTCTTGCGTAGCCTGGGTGCCAAGGTCACTTGCGTGCAACAAGTGGTCACTGTCCGCTGTCCTAGACGCGTGCCACTGGCATGCGCCATCTGCCCATCAATGCAGTTCTGATGTTTTCGTCCGCGTTCCAAACTGCGTTTCCACAGCACGTGTGTTGACGTGCCTCGCCGCCAGCAGCACAGGTAGCAGGGCATGGCACCACTCCCAACACAGTAGCAGAGGCTGAAGACGAAGTGTGATTCAGGACTCTCCTGGCAGCCCGCGCTGCCATGGATGAAAACCGACATGAAACTGTCAGCGACAGACAGCTCAAGGGATCGACCGCCAGATGTGGCGTGTCCCATGCCAAGTGAATGAATTAACGTGAACGTGTCTGTCCTGGTCACCCAGCCTGCGTGCGTGTCACCGCTGCTGTGCCGCAGCCGGTGAAGGGTGCTGCCCGCGCACTGCGTCGCGTGCGCAGAAACTGCTCAGCCTTCGGCGTGATGTCCCAATGTGAAAGAAACCTAAAAGGCTACCAAGCCCAGGTAGTGCCGTGGCTGGGGCAAAAGGCCAGGCCGAAGCCTGTGTGGTGATTTGTCCACCTAGTCAAAAGCACCAGACAGCCCCCACACCTACACGCACCGGTCCAATGTATTCCTGCACGCTCCAAAGTTTCTGTGTTTCCACAGGCATGTGAAATGTCTCTCCGGGTGCAGCCTGTCCTCTCTGTATTGCCCAACGCAGCCGAGGAGGGTGGAGGGCCAGCTACGCAGAGGAAGCAAAGCAGCCTCATAACCTGTTGTAAGGTGACATCTGCTAGACCACCTGCCAGAGGCAGAGCCATGGCCACAACAGCAGCGGCTTGCACAGCAAGCAAGCTACCAACAGCTGTGTCGCAGGAAGTGAAAGTTCATTAGGTGCCAGGGAACAGCAGTGGCAGTTCACACACCCGGATCGAATATGACAGCGCACTGCAATAGCTCAGTACTACTGCTCAGTGCCCTTAGGCTAGGCTAGCCACAGGCCCGTAAGGACATGAGCACTCCAGGCTTCCCTTAGAGTGCTGAGCGTTGCCAGGTTTTTCGCTACCTGTCTGATTTTCTCGCACCGTGTGCAAAGGGCTTTCCGCGCCTAAGCGGAGTTTGATAAGAGTACATGAGCATAGTATAGGTGCCTGCCAATGGTCCAACAGGCCAGTGCATGCTCATTGACTACTGTACTCCAAGACGTATTCACGTGCACTTGTGGGCGTGCAACAACACAGGCCATGTACAAGCCGGCGCAGAGCCGTGGCCATGAGCAGCTCGGTGCAGACACACTCACAGCTTTTACACGCACACACAGCTCAGACGGAAAGGGAGCCATCAGAGGGCAGGTAGGAGAGTTCTTGTTCACCACCTGATGCAACCACTTTCTTTTTTTAAGACTGTGTCTGACATTTTTGACTTGGCGATCATAGATGTAGTTTTAGGGGGGGGGGATAGGGTGAGCGCACCCCATGGCAGCAGTTGCAGACTTGCTCAGCCACACTTGGGCACCAACGATGTGCTGCGAGCAAGGTGTTGCTGGTGCTGGCCACTGTGTGTGTGAAGCGCTCTACATAGCTGGCTGCGTGGTCAGCTTGCTGCCGCACAGTGCAGCAGCCAAGTGCGCCAACCACGGTGTATTGGTAGCAGCCATTTGCCCCCCCGCAGCAGTGGTATGCAGCCTGCACTTGCTGCGGGCTTGGGTGGGCGGCTCTGGTCTGCTGTGTGCAGCGCCGACAGCTGCACAGCAGCTGATGGCGCCGCTGCTGCTGCCGCCTCCGCCACTGCCGCCACCGCGGCCGCCGCTGCCACTGCCGCCGCTGCAGCTGCCGGCGCCGCCGCTGCCGCTGCCGCTGCCGCTGCTGCCGCTGCCGCTGCCACTGCTTGCTGCCGCTGCCGCTGCCGCTGCCGCTGCCGCTGCCGCTGTCGCTGCCGCCGCCGCGGCTGCCACCGCCGCCGCTGCTGCCGCTGCCGCCGCTGCCGCCGCTGCTGTTGCCGACCCAGCCGCTACCGCTGCCGACGCCGCTACTGCACCAGCGACCGCCGTCGCCGCTGCCGCTGCCCCAGCTGCAGCAACGACGGCTGCCGCTGCTAACGCCTGTGCAGCCGCCGCGCGGCTGCTACTGCTGCCGCCGCCACCGTTCAGCCTGCTGCCACTGCCATGGCCGCAGCCGCCGCTGCCACCGCTGCCGCTGCCGCTGCTATTGCTGCCAAAGCTCCTGCAGCCGCGCTGGGCATGTGCGACAACAGCAGCCACTGCTGCCGCCATGACTATGTCCGCGCAATCGCGTGTGGCACGCTTGGGGCGTGGCTAGTGTGACACTCCTTTGCTGCGCACACCACCAGGGGGGGGCACCAGGCGTGTGGTGCGTCTGTGTGAGCAGGCCGGCCCGCCACAGCCGCCGCTGCCGCTGCAGCTGCCGCTACTGCCGACGCTGCCTTCGTTGCCGCTGCCGGCACTGCCACCACCGCCGCTGCCGCTGCCGCCACTGCCCCCGCCGCCGCTGCCACTGCCGCCACTGCCGCCGCCGCCGCTGCCACTGCCGCCGCTGCCGCTGCCGCCACTGCCGCTGCCGCCACTAGTGCTGCTGCTGCCGCTGCTGCCGCTGCCGCCGTTGACGCCGCCGCTGCCGCCGCCGCCGCTGCCGCTGCCGCTGCCGCTGCCGCTGCCGCTGCCGCCGCTGCCGTAGGATATACCTCCGCCTGGAATGCCTACCTCAAGCGCCAACAGCCTAGGCTAGGGCCCCGCATCGTTGAACAGGTCCCATGCCGTCCGATCCTCGCAGTTTGGGAGGCCTGACTCTGCGCCTATGGACTGCAAGAACTCCAGGCAGTCGACGTGGTTGAAGCGTGCCGCCCTGTGCGCGGGCGCCTCCTCCGCAGAGTCCTAAAAGTTGAAGTTAGAGGGAACAGAGTTGAAGTTGGGGTTGGGGTTGATGTTCTGCAATGGGTGCGCGTTTATAAATAATACTTCGACTTGAAGTGTCCCAATAATATACTTCAGTAGGAATATACTGTACGGCACATGCATCAATTGGCATGGTTGAAGCACACCGCCCTGTGCGCGGGCGCCTCCTCCGCAGAGTCCTAGAACTTGAAGTTTGAGGGGAACAGAGTTGCAGTTGAGGTTACGGGTGAAGTTGAGGTTGGTGGTTTGTAATGAGTGTGCGTGCGTGCGCATGGTGGAGGCGCGCCGCCCTGTGCGCGGGCGCCTCCTCCGCAGAGTGCTGCAAGGTGAAGTTGGGGGAACATACTTGAAGCTGAAGTTGAGGCTCATGTTTTGCAATGGGTGTGCGTTCATGCGTGGAGGCGCGCTTCCTCCGCAGAGTCCCGCAAACTGAAGTTGGAGGGGGACATAATTGAAGTTGAAGTTGTGGTTGATTTTTTGCGATGGGTATGCGTTCATGCGCGCGGTTGAAGCACGCCACCCTGTGCGCGGGCGCCTCCTCTGCAGAGTCCTACAAGTTGAAGTTGTAGTGTAACAGAGTTGAAGTTGAAATGAGGTTGATGTTTTGCAATTGTAGTGTTCCCAGCCGAGGCTGGTTTCGGCTCTACCGCTTGCGGGTGTGAGTTTCGGCTCGGCTTTTTTGGCTAAGCCGGTACCTGGCGTGCACGATCGGCTTGGCCTTGTGGGGGGCGGCTTTTCGCTCCAAAATACCTGTTAGTTGGCCAGCGACATCACCATATGATACCATGCGTGTGTAAAGTAGACGACGACTCCCACGGCAGCAGCAAAACTAGATGGTGTACTGCATTGTGCCGGCAACGCAGCAGTCAGATGCGCCCACCGAAGTTAAACATTGATGATCATCGTGAACAGCAAGCAGCAGGCAGAGCTCTTCACTTGAGTAACAAAGCACAACAGCTTACAGCTCAGCAGCAGCTGTGTTTTCTGCTCGGCCGCGGCTTCCCGTCTGGCAATCTCGCAACAGCAGCAGAGTCGAGTTTGGCAGGGCTCGTCGTCCGAAGCGGGGCCGAGGCGGACCCACCCTCACTGGCCCCACTCTCTGGCCATCGGCCCCACTTCTCCAGCAGCTCAACTGTTGTGACATCGCCATCTTCTTCGTCGTCTATACCCTCAAAACTGCTGCTGGCTACCCGCGCGCACGTGCGCGTGCTGGTGCTGCGTCCATGGATCCACTGCACCACTGCTCAGCAGTGTGCGAGGCTGAGCACCGGCTTTGCTCAGCACAGTAGGTGGAGTGCACAACAAGCTGCAACTGCCGCGCCACTGTTGCAACTGAGGCTGCGGGGCACAGCAGACGCCGCGGCGTGCCCTGGAGTGTGTGGATAGGCGCTGCTGCATCCGTTGCAGGCTCCTAAACGCAAAATTCAAAAGCCGAAAAAAGCCGGAGGGCGACCGGCTCGGCTTGTCGGCTTGTCGGCTAAGCCGAAGCCGACCAGCTAAGCCGATCTCGGCTGGGAACACTAGCAATGGGTGTGTGTTCATGCGCATGGTTGAAGCGCGCCACCCTGTGCACGGGCAGAGTCCTGCAAGCTGAAGTTGAAGTCGAAATTGAAATTTGTGTATATGTATGACTCCAGATACAAGATGTCATGTGTGCACCGGTTGAAGTTTGTGCATTGGTGCAGAGACTTGGGGTCATGCGCGCACCCGTATAAATCACCTGGCTCCAACTTTAACTTCAACTTTGAGTCTACTCACCAGTGCGGTCATGTCGACGCCCAGGCTGTGCAGGCAGCGCAGCGCCTGCGGTCACTCACACGTGGCAGGCACAGACAAAGCACGTACGGTAAGTGGACGTGATGTACTTCGAAGTGTACCGTATGGTAGACCATATAGGTGCGTCAGTCCACATCTGGACCTGAAAAGTGACTGGACAGGAACAGATGCGGCGGGCGTGGAGGAGAAAATGAAGTTTGCCATTGAACTTACACACACACTTCAACTTGTGCACTGCAAATGAGCCTCGCCCACCTCGATGTTACCGTGCTGAGCAGCCATGCGCACGGTGCACAGGCTGAAGAGGTCGCATCTTTAACTTCAACAAGCTCTGGACGAACACACAAACTTCTAGTGACTAACATGTTAACTTCAACAACTGGACCGCAATGCTGCTGTAGCAATGAGCATAACCCACCTCAAAATTGCCATGCTCTGCGGCATACGCGCGGGGGTGGCATGGCTGGCACAGGGCACAGTGCCACGCGCCACACAACAAAAGTTGAAGTTGCCTCTTGGACATCGACACTTATTTGTATATCGTTGAAGTATATAGTTCGAAGTACATACTTCAGTAGTACCGGTAGCATATGAAACCTCATCTAGGAGCGATAAACTCTAGGTCTCTCCACCGGGAGGGGCCGTCACCCTGGGCAGACCCGTGCAAGGGGGTGAACAAACCGTACCGGTAGTTTATACCGTATATATATACTATATATATATATATATATATATATCATAATTTGTCTCAGAAGCTCAACAACCACTGACCTACAAGCGAGCCGCGCTCACCTCAATGTTGCCGACTGCGACCATGTGAGCGGGCAACTATGCCAATTTCAACAACAGCTTCAACAGCAACAAAACAAACTTCAACTCATGCACTGCAACCCACCTCGATGTTGCCGAGCTGAGCGGCCATGTGAGCGGGGGTGGCGCGGCTGCCACAGCGCATCGCCACGCACCATGCCCGCACGCACATAAGTTGAAGTTGCTTTTTCAACTTCAACAACACCATTTATTGACATACCAACACTTCAATGTAGGCTTCACGAAGTATATACTTTGAAGTGTATACTTCTGAAGTACAAGTATACTGTGCACTTCAGAAGTACATATGATTATGATATAATATAGCGATTTCGAAGTATAAAACTTCAACACCAGCTTGGTCAAAAGGAAGCCTCGCCCACCTCAATATTACCGAGCTGTGCGGCCATGTGAGCGGGGGTGGCGCGGCTCGCACAGCGCAGCGCCACACACGCCGCCCCGCACGCAGCGTGAAGTGCCAGCAGCGCCTCCACTGCATTGGAGCTTGCCGCTATGTGGGCAGGGGTCACGCCTGTAGGCATCAGCACCCAACAGCGCAGCACCACTGGTGAAGATCACATACACTTTACTGTTGTTCATGCTGCTTACTGGAGTACAAAGTAAGTGAAGTGCCAGCAGCGCCTCCACCGCATTTGAGCTCGCCGCTATGTGGGCAGGGGTCACGCCTGCACACATGGGCAGCCGCCGGCGCAGCACCATAATTAGTAGGTTCCACATTGAAGTTGAAGTTGCTGATGCCCACCAGCAGGCCCCGCCACTGTGAGGCTGGCACCGCACTCGTGCAGCAGCTCAAAGTTGAAGTTAGTTACACATTAAACTTGAAGTCAGTTCCACATTGAAGTTGAGGTTGCTCACGCTCACCAGCAGGCCCCGCCACTGTGAGGCTGGCACCGCACTCGTGCAGCAGCTGCAGCACGCTCCCATGGTTGCGTGCCGCCGCGGAGTGTGCTGGCGCCCACCCCTGGGGCACCACAATAGCAAAGACACACCACGAAGGAAAGAAACAACAGTGTCGATTGCGGGCGACTAAGCGGCAGCGATGGCATATGTACACACATATATGTAAATATATAATGTACTACTAGTACAGGTAGTACATTTATATGTATGAGTGCGCAGGCGCCCACCCCTGGGGCACGGCAGGCAGCGCAACGGCAAAGACAAACCATACGAAGTTTTGCTATACTTCGAAGCATTGTATACTTCGTTCGCAGTATACGTATACATATACACCATGTACATGTATATAGACACACACATATATATATACAGGTAAGTCACCTATTGTGGGCCACTTAAGGGCACGCTTTTTTTGCATGCGCATACATTAGTAGTAGCATGCAGGCAGCGTAAAGGGAAAAACGCCACCAGTGGCAGTTACAGCCAAGTAAGGCGCCAGTTCTGGTCACAGCCAGCAAGAGACATTTTGTGATGGTGCGTATACTTCAACTGTAGTATTTTGCTTCAAATGCAGTATTCGAATGAACGTAAATGCGGCAAATGCGCCGCATATCACGCTTTTGGGGCGCACAAGTACCGCTACCTAGAAACAAGCTGTACCTATCGCATATGATTACGGTGGGTACCAGTCAAATCATGTGCAGAAGTTTGTTCAGTGCTGAAAAGAGTGCGACAAAACATACGGGCCTAATGATATTTCGTACCTCAAAGTATAATGTACTGCGGCATCAACTACATTATGCGCCGGGACCAGTCACTACGCCCAAGCGAGCGGTGGGTGCGAGTGGTTGGGGCCGGCCGAAGTTGCAGTTGAAGTTGCAGTTGCGGCAGTTACACAGTGGTTATACGGTGGTTACGGCCGAGTAAATGCAACCGGTCGGCCGAACCAGTTGCAGCTGCGCCGGCTACACAGGCAGAAAAAAACAGCCAAGCAAGGGTGGTTACGGCCGACTAAATGCCACCTTCACGCCGTGAGCCGGCCAGTCTTCAATGGCCAGCAAAAAGGGTTATGACAGTGGCGTTCGAGGCATGCTCAAGCTATGTGGACTTCAAGTTTGAAGTTCATGTGGTAGTTACACAGTGGTTGCACGACGGTTACGGACGAGTAAATGCAACCGTCAGCAGGACGGTCTTTTATGACGGGCAAAAGGCGGTTATGACGTAGAGGGGCATGCCCGCTCGCAGCCAGCAAATTTCAACTTTGAAGTTCATGGAAAACCAATGCGTGAGCTTCAACACTGAAGTTCATGCGAAGTCAGTCACCTTGTTGTTGGGCTTGGTCATGTCGGCACCGGCCTTTGCCAGCTCCTGCACGAGCTTGAAGTTTACAGTGAACTTCAAGTTTGCAGTTGACCATGAACTTCAAGTTCGACGTTCATGCAAAGTCAGTCACCTTGTTATTGGGCTTGGTCATGTCGGCTCCAGCCTTGGCCAGCTCGTGCACGAGCTTGGCGTGGCCCATGAATGCCGCTATGTTGAGGGCCGTGTCACCCCTGTAGGCAACCAATCACAGCGATGAATACATGAACAGGGGCATGAACACATCATGAATGCGGCACTGTTGGGGGCCGTATCACCGCTGCAGACAACCAATCACAGTGTGGTGAACACGTGAACAGGGGCATGAACGCATCATGAATGGCGCCATGTTGAACACATCATGAATGCCGCAATGTTGAGGGGGCATGTCGCCCCTGCAGTCAACCAATTGCAGTGATGAACACATGAACAGGGGCATGAGGACATCATGAACGTCGCAACGTTGTGGGACCGTGTTGCCCCTGCAGCGTACCAATCACGGTGCCATGAACACATGAACAACGGCATGATCACATCATGAATGCAGCAATGTCGTTTTGCAAACATGCATAGGTTCAATATAGTCGTGACTACTTCGGAAAGAGATGGCAGTCTCAGGTGCTGTGCACCAAAGCAGGGTGGTCTGACCTGGTCATTCAGGGTCTTGACCTTCCGCAATGTGGGTACAGTACTTGGGTATACTTGAGTTTGGTAAATTAATGAGTTCACGGTACAGCGGTAGCTACAAGGCTGGCTTCAAATTCAATCTTTAATTCCGACTCAGATTCAACTCCAACCGACCCCCTCCTCATAGATCTCGTACAGTAGTAGTAGCTGGTGCATATGGGGAGACCTAGAGTTAATCGCTCCTTTATTGGGTTTTCATATGCCCTCATGTCTCTATGGCTAATATACAAACTTCAACTTCAACAGGCAGGCAACTTGCATGACCTGTTGTCTGTAACATCTGGCTTCATTTTGACCTCATACAGGAAGTAGCACAGGCCCCCGTTGGAAACTGCACGATATGGGTACCTGGATATACTTGAGTTTGGCAAATCCATCAAACCACGCTAGCTACAAGTCTGGCTTCGACGTCAAACCCAACTTCAATTTCCAGTTCTACTTAAACTATAAGTTCAATGGGCAAGTGGCTCGCATACCTGTCGTCTGTAACATCTGGCTTCAGCTTGACCTCATGCAGGAAATAGCACAGACCCCTGGTGGAAATGGCAGCAGCAGCATCAGCATTGGGGGCAGCAGCAGCAGCAGCATTGGGGGGAGCAGAATCACCAGCATCAGGGGCAGCAGCAGCACCAGCATTGGGGGCAGCAGCATCACCAGCATTGGGGGGCAGCAGCATTAGCACCAGCATTGGGGGCAGCAGCACCAGCACCGGCAGAAGCAGCAACATCAGCACCCAATGTGTGAGCTGAGCGTTGCCAAGTCCGTGGTGTTCACTCATTCATGAACGATTCATGAATTCATGAACTCATGCGCGTATTGTTTTTGGTGTGGACTTGATGTGTTATCGAGGCAGCGGCAGCATTGCTATTGGTCAATGCTTTTTTTCACTGCTTTCACACATGCCCCTCCAGGTGTACGCGTCACTCCTCCTGCCACTCCGCACCACTTGGCGATCATTCAAGATGAATTCATGAATGAACTCATGCTCATGAAATCATGGGCACACATGCCGCTTCAGGTGCACGCGTCACCCCGTCTGCCACTCTGCACCACTGCGCATGTGTGCAGGGTTGACGTTTTTTCGTGTTTGTTCCCTGTGTGAAAGCACCTGACAGCTGTCTAGCCTAGGGTACGCATCAAGCAGTAGCAGCGGCCGCATGCTGCTGCATACGCTGGTGTCTCACTGCTACCACCATCAGTGGCTTCTTTGCCTCACATTTCTGGCAACTGCAGTTACTGGCATTGCGCACCAGGTGGACAAATCACCCCACAGGCTTCGGCCTGGCATCTTACCGCAGCCACGGCAGTATCTGGGCTTAGTAGACTTTTAGGTCTCTTTCACAACACCCTGATGTTGGCCAGGTAGGCACATCACTCGCCCGCCATGGTTTTCGGCCCGGGCATTTCGCCTCAGCCACGGCAGCATCTGGGCTCAGCACCCACTCAGGTTTCTTACACAACACAACGTGCCTGCAGCACCCTGGCGGCAGCAGCACCAGGGCTTACTTGCATGCACCTAGGCGGCCGAATTCCTGCCATGTTTCGCGCTAGCAGAGCTATCCCAGTCTGCGAGCCGTCGGAAAAATGCGAAGGGCGAGAAACCTAAAAAAAGTTGCCCAGCCGCCTATTGCCGTGGCTGGGGAAAAGTGCCAGGCCGGAGCCCGTGGGGTGAATTATCCACCTGGTCGACACCACATAGCCGGCACCCCCCCACACGCCGGCAGGTATCCTTCACGGCTAGGCATGATTCAAATGTACAAGGTCAACAACCGCACGTCACCCTGGAAAAAAAAATGGTTGCAGTGACTGTGGCGGTGAGCTTGCGTGAGCTCACAGCGTGGGCCATCATGACGAGCTCGCATACTTGGTGTCAATGGCGCTGATCATATAATACCACAGCTGCATTTTCGCAGTGGTGTCGCGCAGCCAGTGACCACACTTCGAAGCATTTTTTTTTGCTATGCCGCGGAGAACTGGTGTAGTTACAAACCAATCCGAGTGCCCACCTGATGTCTCCACTCCTCGCCACCCTGTGTATTAGTGATGGGTCACAGCGTGTAAACTTTTCTTTGTAAGCACGTTTGAGCCTCAACCCATTACTAAGTATGCTGCGGAGTACGATTCACCATTTCGAGTGCGCACCTGATGTCTCCGCTCCTCGCCACCCTGTGTATGCTAGCCCAGCTGGTGGCAAAAATGTCCGACCCCTCCCTCTGCAGCTGCGTGAGCCTGGCCACGTACTCCTCTCGGGTGGGCTCGGGGGGGATGAGCTCCCACGCCTGCACGCCTGAGCTGCCGCCGCCCATGCTGGCGTTACAGGGGGTTTAACATGGTAGCAACAGCACACCACCATCAGCAGCAGTGCAAGGCAGCGGGCGCAAGGTTAGTAACCCTAACCATCAGCAGCAGTGCCTGAGCTGGCGCCGCCCGTGCTGGCGTTACAGGGAGTGTGAGCATGTAGCATGGTCAGCAAGCGGCACCAGCAAGGCAGCGGGCGTAGTCGAGTGTCAGAGTGTCAGCGCAGCAGCAGCAGCTGGCGCCGCCCGTGCTGGCGTTACAGGGAGCATGGTCAGCAAGCGGCACACCAGCAGTGCGGGCGTGATGTATTAGTAGAGTGCCAAGTGTCAGAGGGTCAGCGCAGCAGGTGTGGTCGGTGCAGGCTCGCTGCTCGTAGTGCGAGGATGGGGCGACAGATGGTGGCGGTGGCGGTGACGGTGACCAGTGCAGGCGGCACCAGCGCCAGGCCAGGCAGCACACACACCGCAGCTGCGCAGCAGCCAAGCGCAGCAGCCAAGAGTGCAAGCTCATTCTGCAGGCAGCTCGGCAAGAAGGGGAAGGGGGGTTACCTGGGCACGCTCGGCAAACCCTTCGGACGAGCACGGGGCATGGTCGCGAGACGTGTAGTGGCACCTCTGCTGCTTCACGCTAGGCTACCCTCCTCGCGCTCGGCACACAACACGCTCCACGACTTTGACGCCTCACATCACGTCTGCTCGCGCCAATTGGAGACTGTTCCTCGAAGGAGGTTGGCAAGTCTCTGTAATTAGCAGGGTTTCATGTGCCCCCAGGGGCTGCCCACCTATTCCAATAATAATTCTAGCTGAACGTAGGCCTTGATACCGTACCATAGACCAGCACATTTTGGACGAATTGGTGGGCTCGTGTTGTCCACCAAATCGGGCAGGACCGCATTCAGAGGTTGCACAGCACCGCGCGCGGCGATAGCGCAATGACGGAGCCGCCTCCTGAGCAGGAGAGCAGCGGCATACGAGCGCTGCGCACCCTACGGGTATCCGCCAGCACCAGAAGCACCTGTACGCCACGCCACGGCTTGCAGTCGCTGCAAGCCCAACTGCACTTTGTTCGAACAGCAGTTGCAGGGCGCCGCCCGCCGCGCCAGCAGCAGCGTTGTGCCCTCCCCGAGGCGCCTGATGCAGGACTACCTGGGTTACGGCCAGATGAGGTGGTATCGGAGCCGCCCAAGTGGGAAAATATCAGGGCAGCGGATTTCATAGAGCGGATGGAGCGCACCAGGATGGCGGCAATCTCGCTGAAACTGCATGCACACCAAGCGCTTGCGCTGTACAACCTGTACCTCCACTATCGCAAGGGCGAGGTCGACCACAACAACCTGTGAAGGATGAGCCCACTATAGTCACAACAGGGCTCACGCGGCAGCTCACCCAGGTCGCCAGAGACGGTGAGCGACTGCTGTTGACACAGCGGTCCGTACGCGCCTGCCTGGCGGCTGCGCCGCGCCGGCGAGCAGCGCTGCAGCAGCAGCAGCGCTGTCAGGGAGTGCACCGCGCCACAGAGACAAGGGTTTCGCAGCGGTTTGCGCTGTCTAAGCTCGTTCATGTTCATTGCTTTGGCAGGTGGTAGTGAGGTGAGAGAGGAAAGTCGCCGCTTAGCATGACTTTAGCATGGAGCTGTACACACGCTCGCGAATTGCGTCGTGTCAGATGCAGCAGCGGCATACGGGCACTGCAACATGCTTTCCTACCTGCATTTTGGACTCATTTGCAACCTCGTGTGGCAGGCGTCGAACTTTTGCGTCATTCTCTTGTAAACAACATGTGTAGTGGAGAGGTGGCATCATGGCAATCTTCATTGCCGGCCAGAACTGGCCAGGCGGGCGCGCACGCCACGCACCCATGGCAACTCTGTGTGAATCCTGTGTCCACTGGGGTTTGCACTTTCTTCTCCCTGGGCATCTTTTGGATGAGCTGTAGGCTCAGCTCCGACCTCAGAAACTGTGCCGTTACTGGTAGCAATAAGTGCGAAACGCGCGCCTGCCCAATTCAGTCTACTAGAAGTATACACGTCGGCATATACTTTCAGCACATATATATATATAAATATATATAGCACATATATATATATATATATATGTATGTGTATACATGTACTGTATACATGTACTTCAAGTATGTATCTCTCTATATATATATATTTACATGTGTGTGTGCATATATACGCAAGTACCGTGTGCGTGCTGTACAACCACGTACTGGTGAACACATGACAGATGATGGCATTCATTGCTGCTGGCGTGAAAAGCACAGGCACACAAAGTTTATCAAGGGTGTGCTACAGCACTGCAATGTACTTTTATTAAACTCCGCAATGTACATATGTACATCATCATCATGGTGCATGCAAGTATTTGAGGCAAATGTTACACGAAGAGTGGTCCGCCATCAAAGGGAAACGGCAGCAGCGGGCAGGCAGCATCAGACAGTACTTGGCAGCCATGATGCAGCAGCGACGACGATGATGAGGTATATGGTACTGCTGGTTGCAACATGCTTTGAATATTTTTTGGCGCTTGGTTTCACAAATGTACAGTGTTATCACAACAACTACTAGTAGCACGTCTACATCGCTGCTGTGTGCTTCAGGTGCCCGAGCACGCTTTTGCTTCCGAAGTTCTGCTGTATGAATATACTTCTGAAGTCCATCGCTGGGGCTTCTTGCGCACTACCCTGCCTGCCAACCACCACATGCATGGCAAGCCTCAGTGAGGCACGATGGCAGAAGCTGCGGCAGCTGATCAGCTGCATAACTGGCACCAGTGCAGTTGGTACTATCAGCCGTTGCGCCCTCCACATTCCGAGTTTTTGCAGGACGTGCCGTTGCTGCGGCATACCCATTGTGCCTCCAGCTGCTTGGCACTTCCACGGGGAGGGGGTCTAGCCAACGTGCTATGTCTTAAAGCATTGTCAGTGAAGTATGTGTTGTACCTTATTTCATAAGCGTGTGAACCACAGCACCCCTTCCCCTTGCCCCATCCTAACCAACAAGCCTGTCTAGATCTTAGATGCTGGCAAGTACTCGCTGGCCTGTTACAGACTCCTGCAACAGGGCATTTAGGAGCATGTGACAGCTTACATATATGTACATTACGAATATACTTCGAAGTACCATGCAGTCCGCAGACTTGGCAGCTTTTTGGCTTGTGCTGTGCGCTCTTAACTTCAGTTTTAAAAAACGGGTTGTGCTGCTGTTGACGCATGCTGCAGCTGCGTGCTGAGCACAGTTGCTGAGCCGTGCAGCTGCTGCGGCTGCCTGCCGCACTTGTATACTACTAGTGCGATTACGCTGCCAGCATTTTCACCCTAACGCACAGCATGGGGCAATAATAGAGGCTGTGTCAGCTATGCTTTTACCTACAACAACAGGAGCTGGGCAAACCGGCAGTTGCAATGCGCGTGCTCAGCAGCTTTTTCGCTGCTGGAAATCTAGTGAAGCTGTGTGTGCAGCGGACTGCGTGCTCCGCATGCTGCCCAGCTAGCAGCGCCCGCGAGACTCCCCGTGCTGGGCTGCCCCCCGCACTGGCCGCTAGTCGGCCGTCGTGCCGTGCTGGGCGCCCTGTTGAATACTTCAACTGTACATTGCTAACGAAGTCGGCCTTGCTGCCCGCCGGGGGCGGGCCGATGCTCGCGCTTGCCGCGCCAAGCACACACACATGAGTTAGGGGCTGCTGGCAGTATGCCATGGGTGCTCAGTGCGGCCTCTCGTCGCCTGTGGTGCCGGTGTTGGCAACGAGGACCCCAGGTGGGCCGGTGGGGGGGGGGCAAAGTGCCCACCAAATCCGGACATGAGTAAGTCTCGTTTTTAAATTGCATGCCTTGCTTGCTCTCTCTGACTCTGCTACTACTTTGCCCCCCCCCCCCCCCCCCCCCAGCCACCGGTGTGCACCAGACTCCCCCCCAGCCACCGATGCACCAGACTCCACCCCCCGCTGTTGCCTACAGCCCACACTTGCCTCCGCAGCCTACGCCCACGGTAGGTATCGGCACGCACGCTTTGCACAGCCCTGCGCGTGCGCGGGCTGCGCATTGAGCACGTGCAAGTACTACTGTATTGCGCCTCTCCTCTCACGTACAAACGCAGCAGCCAAAGCCGTGCCTGGCCTGCATGTGATCGTGGCTCAACAGCAGCGTGACAAAACACCCACGCTGCATGGTTCTTAGCACACCAGTGAGCTCCTGCGCTCACATTTAACGCCGTGCGCGTGGGGGTTGGCGGTGTCACACGGTGTGCACATGAGGTCGGGACTCCAGCCGGTGGTAATACTTCAAGTCAGTACTTTTAGTAGCACATACCGAATAGGGACATATCCTACGGCGGGCCGGCCTGTATGTATGCGCACAGAGTTGCTGCTGTTGGTGCGTCTGGCGCGTCCACCGTGACGCCACACATGATGATGCCCAAAGGTTAAACTTTGCGAGCGGCAAAATATGGCTCTCATGCATCTCTCGCATCATGCAGCTTGGCAGGAGGCACCCTGCCAGTGCTTGCACCACCATTTGCGTTTATTCCCTGATCCTTTTACTGAGGAACGTGGACATGACCAGTCAGAAAGCCCTGTGCACGTGCCCGCCGATGGGGCAAGTGATTAATGTAAACCCTGTAGGGAAGTGTACTTCGAGGCTCTGCAGTAACCTTCGCGCTCAAGAGTACTGGCCGGCGCGTGCTGGGGCCAAATGCCAGGCCGAAGCCTGTGTGGTGATTTGTCCACCTGATGAAAGCACAAGACAGCCCCCACACCTACACGCGCCGGTCAGTGTGCTTGAGGGCTAGGGATGATTCAGAGTACAACTACCAACAGGGCTTACTTGTGCGATCACGTGAAAGAAACCTAAAAGGCTGCTGCGCCCAGACACTGCCGTGGCTGGGGCAAAATGCCAGGCCGAAGCCTGTGGGGTGATTTGTCCACCTGGTGAAAAGCAAGCAAGTACTTCAAAAATTTAAACGAATAAGCAAAGAACGTGCTGGACTGCCGAGGCACGCGGCGGCCGTGTGCGGCCACATGCATGGAGCCATGAAGACATCGTGCACTGCATAGTTCGAGTACTTCAATAAATTGTTAAACTTCGGAATTATTAAGTAGTTTACACGATGTACTTGGTGGTCCGAGGCGGACCACACGCATACTATAGTACCAGTGCGATTGTACACGGTTTGGTATTAGTAGAGTACATTTACCATGCATCACGCAATGGCTGAGGTGTGGGAGCGCGTTGTGCGGTGCATCTAATGCCGGCAGGAATGTGCGAGCATCGAGCATATGCCATGACTGCGTGCCCCAGGCCTGGGCTAGCTCGCCCTGCCCAGGAATTCCTTAGCGTGGTGCCGCACGGTGCACAATGCGTGTGGGTGGTGTGTGTGTGTGTGTGTGTGTGTGTGTGTGTGCGTGTGTGTGTGTGTGTGACAGTGCATCACGTGCACGTGGCTTTAAAAGACGGCTGCTGTGTTCGGCTGCTAGCCACTGCTCACTAACTTATTAAAAATCACTAGTGCTCGGAAGCAGTGGCCATAGGGTACATGTGGCATCAGCAGCAGGTGGGGCACGTGGCATGAGTGGGTGAGCGCTCATGAGCAGGCATAGCAGGGACAGTACTGACGTCGCCAGCCCTCGGATGCACCCACCAATCACAGCATGTGATATGCATCATATGATGCTATGTGGCATGCCGCAACAACTATAGGGCGTGAGACCCACATTGCATGTATGTAAACATATACATACATGTACAATATATGTTTGGTCCGCGGGGAGCTATGGGCCACCGGCGATGGCGGGTGCGTCAAGACCAGGAGCTAGCGGTTGTACCTGCTTCGTCATCACCAATGGATTTTGGACCTGCTTCGTCGTCTGCGCTACTGGGCGCGCCCGTGCCTGCTC
>JAULBY010094197.1:0-29038 GCA_032358315.1 Ophiocytium majus
CATGCGCGGCACAACGCAGTAGCGCAGGAGGCGGTACATGGCCCGCTGAGACTTCAGCCCCGCCACCCGCTTTGCGACTCGGGCGCCGTCGCCCGCCGCACCCGTCTCCTGCTGCAGCCACTGCGCCACAAACGCATCGTTGCCCACCGGTACCCCCAGCATCATCATGCCGCGGGCCGCGTCCTCCTGCACCCCTCCTGCCATGGTGATCCCCAGCTGCTGCAGCAGCTGCTGCTCCTCCCCGGTGACCACATGGCCGCTGGCAGGCAAGGCATGCGTCTTGTCGAAGTTGGCCTCCAGTCCCTTCTCCGCAAAGTGCCCTGTGAGGCGCTGCACTGTGTACTTGTCGGTTTGTGAACAAGTACAGATATGAACTACTAAAGCTGTCTCTGGATGTACAGTGCTCCCCATTAGTCACTGCATGTACTAGTTGTATTCATTTGCACCTGTAGGCGTGCAAGGGCCAAGGGCTGGAGGTCATGCAAGCCACCAAAAAGTGATCGTATGCTCGGCTCTGTACAGACACTCACTTCGCATGACAACAGTTCAACAACAGCGATGCTGCTACACTGACGCAGGCAGGCTGAGCCGCCGGCAGGCCACTTGGGCTCGACCTGCCACAGCCCCCAACGTGCCTCTGGTAGGCTCCTAGACGTGTCCAAGTCCGTTCACCCCACGAGGGGAGGCCACAAATGGGCGGCACTTGAATTTGACCAGGTGGATGCATGACCCTCCTCGACTTCGGCCTTGCTGCTGTGGGCCTGCGGCTGCGCGCGCGCATTTTGCCGTTGACGGCGAGGTCCAACGCGGCTGGTGTACCCCCCCTACCCCCCACGTGATCACATGTTGTCGTGGTGGCTGCTGCTGCTGATGATGATGATGCGGCTGATGCGGTTGATGTGTTTTGCTCAGTTCTGAGATGTTTCTGCGCACCGCGCACGCGCTGCTGCTGTGCAGGCAAGTTGACGCAACCACAGCACCGCAGCTCAGAGCCCCCAGGCGAGCTGGTGGCTTCAGACCCCTTGAAGTGAGCTGCGGCAGCAGCGCGGCCGGCATTTTCCCTGCACCGTTTTGTGTGCACACCTCGACACATGGCGGCCGTGCTCGCTAGGCACTTGACGTGATCCAGGTGCCCCCGTGTGCTCCGCTTCTCGAATGGGACAGCAGCAAGCGCAGCTGCGACGGCTCCTGCTGCTGGCAGGGGCCGCAATCCTGCTGGCGGTGCTGCTGTCGAGGCTGCCTTGCACCAACGACCGTGAACGCAACGCCAGGAGCAGCAGCAGCGGCCCTGGCGGTGTTTCAGCCATTGTTTCGTCTTCGCTACACACAGCCACAGCAGCAGGCGCAGGAAGCCACCCTGAGCCTTTTTTGCTGCAAACTGTCGACAGCAAGCGGAGGCTGGCAGCGTCATCCAGCGCTGCCGATGGCGGTGCAACCTCGGCAGCAGGAGGAGGCAGCTCCGCTGCTGCCGCGCCACCACCGCCCGCGGCCAGCTCGGCCGGCGACGGGGGCAGCGACTCCGGGGGTGGCAATACAGGAGGCAGCACTTCTGCGGGCGCTGACGGCGGGGGTAGCGACAGTGCTGGTGGAAGCGACTCTGCCGGTGGTGACCCTGGAAGTGAGTCGGTCCTGCCTGAGCGCGGGCTTAGGCTGTGCGGCGGACGACGTGTTGCCGTTGCTACAGCACTGGTGCTTCGTAACCATCGTGTCCCCCGCCTGCTTGTAGGTGACCATTGATGTTGTTTCTAGCTCATGTTTGGGTCCCTGGCTGTCACCTGCAGCGTGAGTTGGTTCAAGTGCTGATTTCTATGCGCGCGTGCTGCTCGCGCGCTCCGGCGGCCAACCGCGTGCAGGTGTGACGTCCTCGCAAGGCGGTAGCGATGCTGCACCGGCGACAGACGCACCCGCAGAGCCAGCGGCTACTGCAGCCCCTGCCAAAAAACAACCTGCGGTGAGTGTTTTTGCAGTAACATGAACACTCGAACTAGCAACAAGTGCTGCTCACTTCCACAAGTGACAAGTGACAGGACTGCTTCACTTGTACACCGCTACAGAGTAGTGCTGGCTTCCTCAAGAGTACGCAGTGCTGAGCATTGCGAGCTTGTTCGCTAACAACATGTCTGATCAACCTGTTTCTGGTCGCACGCGCACCGTGTGCTAAGGGCTTTCCGCGCCCTAAGCGGAGTTCATTACGGGTACATGGTGCTGTTGTGCCACCAGTACGTGGCGCTACATTAGGCGTGTACGTCATGTGACAGCCGTGGCATTATTTGAAGCGGTATGCTGGCATGCAGAGTGAGGAGCAACCTGCACAGCATCGGCGGCTGCAGGCTGCAATGCACTCTGCAAGCATGACTGAGCACCAGTGCTATGAGTGGACATAGTGGCTGCTGCCGGGCATTACGCGACCAACTGCCGCTGGGTACACATTGTCTACTTTTTTATTCTGGCTGCTGCCAGCAAGGACTGCCCGGTGCGCATGGCGATGAGTTGGCGTTTGCAAGAGAAGGCTGTGCATATGCGCCACAATGGAACTGTCCGCTGTGCACTGTGCCACACCTCTGTTGAACAATCATTTTCATATCACTGTTGAGGGAGGGAGTGCTCTGCCACAACATGCACAGCAGGGGACCAGGGGGATTTGAGTGGGCGCGTGGCAGCAAGTGGCGCCTGCGGCAGCAAGTGGAGCCTGCGGCAGTGTCACCACGGGCCTTGCGTGCCCTCACTGCTTTGCGCAGGTGCCCAAGGCACCAGCTACCGTGGCACCAGCAGCCCCTAAAGCCCCAGCCACGAAGCCGCCAGCCGGTCCCAAGGTGCCAGCAGCCACTAAGCCGCCAGCAGCCCCCAAGGTGCCAGCAGCCACCAAGGCACCTGCCAAGAAGGCGGCTGCCACCAAGGCACCCGCTGAAGAGGTACCTGAAGCCACACCCCCTGCCACAAAAGCACCCGCCACCAAAGCCCCTGCCACAAAAGCACCTGTGACTGCTGCTCCAGCAGCCACTGATGCACCAGCTGCTACCGAGGCACCTGACGCCCCGGCTACTGTAGCGCCCGCCATTACTGTAGCTCCCGCCGCTACTGTGGCACCAGAAACTAAGGCGCCAGCCACTATAGCCCCAGCAGTTACTAAGGCACCAGCAGTTACTAAAGCACCAGCGGTGACTGATGCACCTCTCACTGAGGCACCTGAAACAGAGGCACCGGTCACTGACGCCCCGGCTACTGTAGCACCCGCCGCTACGGTAGCACCCGCCGCTACTGTGACACCAGAAACTAAAGCTCCAGCCACTGTAGCGCCAGCAGTTACCAAAGCACCAGCGGTGACTGATGCACCTCTCACTGAGGCACCTGAAACACAGGCACCAGCCACGGTGGCGCCAGCTGTGACTAAGGCGCCAGCAATGACTAAGGCACCAGCTGTGACACGTGCACCAGTGACAGAGGCACCTGAAACGGTGGCACCGGCCACGGTTGCGCCAGCAGTTACTGAGGCGCCAGCAGTTACTGAGGCGCCAGCAACGGAGGTGCCGACTACCCAGGCCCCAGAGGTGGGATCACGCGGCCACTTGCGCTTGTCTGCTGTTGACAAGTACTTTTGGAGTACAGTACTTTTGAAGTACAGTACTTTTGAAGTACAGTACTTTTGAAGTACAGTACTTTTGGAGTACAGTACTTTTGAATTACAGTACTTTTGAAGCACAGTACTTTTGAAGTCCAGTACTTCAAGTATGTTTTGTGCAGCCATGCTGCTTGTAATGGACTTGGGTTGGGCATGGTTGGTTGGCGCTTGGCTGCAAGTAGAGGTGAATGCGCCGGGTAATTGCCACACATTGCCTCGGCAGGGCATGCACCTTAGTGCAACGCGTGCACTACCAAACACAATGTTGCAGAGGCTGTTTGGACAATGTGCAAGTGCCTGGCGATTGTACAAGAACTGAAATTGCCTCCAATGTGTCTGTCGCAACATCTTATGCCTTGCCATCTCTCCGTGGCTACCGTCCCTGAACCTGACCCACTGCCGGTGTGCACCTCTGTCCACTCCTGCTTATCCTGCTGCCCAGGTGACTGTTGCGCCCGCCACCCCAGCCGCTACAGCAGCCCCAACCGTGGAGCAGACGGCAGCGGCTGCTGCAGCCACCCCTGCTGTGACTGTCGCTGGCACCACCCCTGCTCCAACTGTGGCACAGACCCTTGAAGGCACCACCCCTGCTGTGACTGTCGCTGGCACCACCCCCGCTCCGACTGTGGCACAGACCCTGGAAGGCACCACCCCCGCTCCAACAGTGGCGCAGACTCTAGAAGGCAGCACCCCTGCCCCAACTGTTGCACAAACCCTCGAAGGCACCACCCCTGCTCCAACTGTTGCACAAACCCTCGAAGGCACCACGCCTGCTCCGACAGTGGCGCAAACTCTCGAAGGCACCACCCCTGCCCCAACAGTGGCGCAAACCCTCGAAGGCACCACTCCCGCGCCCACCGTGGGGCAGACCATCGCTGCCACGACGCCTGCGCCAACAGCGGGCGACACCGCCAGCCCCGCCCCAACCGTGGCTGCCACGCCGGCAGCAAGCACCGCTGCCACTGCGACGCCTGCCCCCACCGCGGCTTCCACCGGGACCCCCGCCCCCACAGCGGAGGGTACACCCGCACCAAGCGCCGCCGCGGGCGGCACGCCGCAGCCCACACTGGCCGAAGCAGTGCCAAAGGCTGTGACGCGCGAGCCGGTGGCTGCGCCGACGCCAGCGCCCACGTCGTTTTATGCGCCGGACGGCATGGACCTGGGGGAGCAGGAGGTGGAGAGCCTTGGGCCCGTGTGGAAGTACCAGAGTGACACGGGTGGGTGGGCGGCTGCGGCGCGCTGCACATGCCTGGCAAGCGCTGTGTGTGGCACGCAGCTGCGTCTGTGCGTTGTGCCGCATGTGGCCGTGTTGTGGACAGTGCCTGGCAAGCTGTGTGTGTGGCGGGCAGTCTTCTCTGTTTATAGTACCACAGCATGCGGCTGTGTTGTGCACAGTGTACGGCGTCCACCGGCATGCACTCATCAGCACAGTAGCCTGTTGTGGGCGCCATGCCGGTGTCTGATGGCTTTCGCGCTTGGTTGTGTGCCCTCTGGACTTGCACTTGCGGGTGTGCAGGCGCGTATGCGCGGTCATGGGGCACCTCCGCTGCCTCTTCACAGACGTACATTGTTGGCACAAGCGGCGGCACGCCAGGGTGAGTGCAGGCATGCGAGCCAGGCCTGCTGCGTGACGCGTGGTCACAATATTGCCTTTGTGCGCATCACACATGCTTCGTTGCCTCACTTTAGGTGGTGACTGCGAAGTGTGCGGTTGGCAGTCAACCTCTCCAGTGCAATGGATGCACGCGCACCCCACTTGTGCCTGGCCACAGTCACAGGTACCACAACACGGTACAAACGTGCACGGCCCAGCTTCATTGTGGCGTCGCACGCCTGTGCAGGCAAGTACCGCCAACCACACGACGTGATGCGTGACATTTGCCTGCCAAAAACTTTGGTGTTGGTTGCTGGCAGGGCCACCGCCAGGCGCGCGCTGGCAACGGATGCCTCAGATGCCGATATGAGCGTCATCGCGCTGGAGTCGACCAGCGGTCAGCAAGTGTGGTCGCAGACGTATGGCTCTGCCAGCCAGGATGACGCAGCCTACGCCGTCTGCAGCACCAGCACCAGGTGGGTACGGGTGTGGCACTGGCTGCTGGCCCTTGGCGTGTGCAGCTGCAACCGCACCACTCAGGGGCACATGCGTCATCGTACATGCGGAAGGCACTTTAGTGCTGTGGCATGCCAAGGTTACAACGGCACTGACGGCATGCCCTGGACAGTGCGGTGTGTACCATTTTTGTACTGCTGTACGCTTGTAGCTGCGCATGCCAGTAGACTGCACAAGAGGTTGGTGAGAAGACACTCTATATCATATATAGACCATATGCCTGCATGCTGGTGTGCATGCCATCCTGCACCGTATGCACTGGGCCCAAAACCGATACCACTGCCAAATTGTGCCCTGGCATTGCATGCCATGCTGCCGTGTTGTGCCTGCTGCAGTCTGCTGGTGGCTGGAGCTACCTGGGGCAACATGTACGGCACAAACAAGGGCGGCGCTGACATGGTTGTTTTTGAGGTGGGACAAGTGCTGACTGCTCACATGCGCACCACAACTCTGTCGCTCACCACTGCGCAACCCCATGCATGACGGGCGTGCTCAGCAGTACCCATGCACCAGTGGTGGCGCCATGCCCCTGCGACTGCCCAAGTGGATAGTGACACCCACTTCACATGTGCACGTGCTCTGCATCTGCGGCATGTGTTGTGTTGGGTCGCGGCACATAATCATTTCATTGCTCGCCTCATAACGCATGTAAACACGGCCTAAAACATACCGGTACTTGAAGTATGTGTATACATAAGCATACTTGTATGTGTACACATAAATATACTTGTATGTGTATACATAAATATACTTGTATGTGTATACATAAATATACTTGTATGGCCTACTTCAGTGGAAGTATGCACCGCATATCGCGTGCGTCGGTGTAAAAGTGTGCCACATGTAGTACTACTGTAGTAGTATAATGCGGGATAGAATACCGGTATGTCATACCCCCCGACCCATCACTGTGCATGCGCGTTGGCGCAGGTCAACCCCGCAACAGGAGACGTCATTGATGGCTGGCAAGTGGGCACCGCGTCCGACGACATTGCCTTTGCCATCGCCACCGCCACCGTCACCCCAGCTCCTGACGCCATTGTGGGAGGCACGTCTGGCGGCTTTGCGCTGGTCTCACGGTTCACCGCGGCTGGCGACAATGTGTGGAGCACGGTGGGGGATGACGGGGTGAGTGCGTGAAGCGACGCCGGCACTTACGGGCAGTGGTGCAACACTTGCAACACAATATTTTTTATGCTTTTTCTGAGCGTGTGCGGTGAGTGCGTAGTGCTGGGCTGTGTGTTTGCATTCAGATGTGCGTGAGGTTCTGGGTCACCAGGCATCAGTACACGGCACGCGCAGCAAAACCACAACAGCGATTTGCACCATGGCGCCAGTAGCTGCACACCCACGGCGGTGTTTTCCTGCTAGTTGGCGAGGCTGCCTGCACAGCATACCCTTCCCCGGTGACCTGACGTCTGTGTTCCCCACCTGCTTCCCCACTTGCTGTACATGCCGGCAGACCACCGCCACCGTCGCCATCAACGTCGACCGCAGCGCCGGCGCGGTGACCGCCCTGCAGTCCACGGTCTGGCCTGGTGGCGCCACCAGTGCCAACACCGCCAATGACCGCCTGGTGGTGCAGCGCCTCACCAGTGCTGATGGTGAAGTGCAGCAGAGCGCGTCTGTGGATGGCGCGGTGGGGCGGGGTCTGGGCACCAGCCGGGGGGAGAGCGTGGTGGCCGTGGGGTACCAGGGCTCCAACGTGTTTGTGCACTCGTACACATACGGCAACCTGACCAGCATGTGGGAGTACACGGGGCGGCAGGGCGTCGCGCACTCTGTGGCGTTCACCACCAATGGGAGCCTGCCGGTGGTGGTGGGCACCACGCCATCCTTCAGTGGTGAGTCTTGGTTGGTGTGTCGCTGGACATGCCCACCTGTTCGGCAACTGTTTTGGCTTGTGGTGCACACCCACAGTGTGCGAGGTAGGGACTCCAGGCGGCGGTATATCCTATGGCGGGCGGGCCTGCCTACTCGGACGCCCTGTTCGTCTGTGTTGCGTCACATGTTTGCGTTTTGCTGTACAGCCGTTTTGGCTTGTGGTGCACAAGTCACAGTGCAGTGTGTCTCACACACATGCCGGCGGTTTGATGTGTGCTTTGGTGCATGCAGGCAACGGCGACCTGGACGTGTTTGTGCTGACGCTGGACAGGGACACAGGCGCCGAGCTCTGCTATTACTCGTTTGGGTCCGATGGTTCTGATGCGGTGAGCAGCACGCCGTTCTTTGTTCAACTTCAACCTTTGCTGTACTTCAAGTTGGCCACTGTTGTCGACACCTGCTTGGCTGTGTGTGCCACACACCAGCGGCGTCACCCTTCACTCGCGGGTCCTGCACATACCTGCCACACCCTGTTCACATGATGCAAGTTTGTAGCCCGCCATGAGGCACCAATGTGGCACCAATTGCCCACCAACATCGCCACCAGCCACACTCCTATGCACGCCTGCACGCGGCACTGCCCAGCGGAGGAGAAGTGCACACACGCACTGCTGATGCCGCGCTGCATTCCCCCGCTGCCCCGCTGCAGGCCACCAGTGTGGTCGCCGGCGACGGCTACACCATCACCGTCACCGGCACCACAACCGGCGCCCTATTCGGCTCCAAGCCTGGCACCTCCGACACCTTTGCCGCAGAGTTTGACCAGCTGCAGCTGTGCTCCCTCCCGCCCAGCACCGCCCCCAGCGTGTTCCAGAGCCAGAGCGCCGCCATGCGCCTGTCCAAGACGCTGCAGGCCGGCACTGTTGTCGCCGCCAGCGGTGTTGCCGTGTCGGCCGCGGCGGCGCCTGTGTCGGCGGTGGGCGTTGGGGCTGCGGCGGCGGGCACGGCGGTGTTTATGATGGTATCCCAGCTGCAGTTTGTGGCGACGACGTCGCTGGTGGACGCCAACCAGAGCCCGCAGGTGAGGGTGGCGGTGCTGCCTTGTGTGATACATGCGGGCATACTTTGTGTGCATGCAGGCATAGAAGTGAGTTTGTCATGCACCTTGGTGACACTGTTTTAGTGATGAATACGTTAACGTCGCTGGTGGATGCCAACCAGAGCCCGCAGGTGAGGGTGGCTGTGCTCTTGTGTGCAGCAGCAGTAGCTGGCTCGCAGTGGGCGCGTTTTTGCCGCTGTGTGCGCTTGAGGTGGCACGTTTGCTTGGGTTGGCACGCCAGCTAGCTTTGCAATTGCCATTCTCGCACCTCACAGTAACTGATGCTATGTACCATGTCATGTGCACATACAGTATACATACCTGCTGACTACTATTTAAAGTACATACACTGTACACAACTCGTACACACGAATGTATATACGAACTCTACGTGCTTTGCATACCGGGACCTGTGTACAAGGTGACACGCCCACATAGTTCTCTTGCACCCAGTGCTGTCAATTGTTGCTTCCCCTCCGTCTTCGTTGCTTGCAGTTCGTGGACCTGTCCAACAGCTTGAACTGGATGAACCTCTGGTGGGATGCGGACGTGCTCGTCCCAGATGCAAGGTGAGCCACTGCAGCCACTGCAGGTGCCCCGCCTGTAGCCCTCGCTGACAGCCTCTGCATGTGAGCAGGCTTGCACAGCGGCGCATGGCACCATTTCATGCCACGTCATGTCATGCCACGTCATGTCATTCACTGCAGAACTGTGAGCACCGCTGCAGTTCCAGCACACCACAGGGAGCATACATGGCGGTGGCACGTTGCATCAATGCCCACCCGACCGCCTCCTGTGTACTTGCCAGCACCCCTACCACACCAACACCTGCTGTGTTGCCGCTGACCACGCACTTTGCAAACATGGTGTGCGCCTGCCGTGCCTGCGCGCAGCTGCATCGCGTCCGACACCACTGGAGTCGGCGGCCCCACCTTTGTTGGCAACACGGTGCTGGTGGTGGGCATCACACTGCTGATGGTGGTGGTGCACCTGCTGGGGGTGTCTATAGTGGAGGCGTATTGGCTGGCACAGGACAAGGCGCGGCACCAGCAGGCCAGGGCTGCAGAGACAGAGGCGGCACTGTACCGTCTTTCGGCAAGTGCTCCCGCCTGGCATGTGCCTTGTCTCTCTCTGACGCTTGCCACTGCTTGAGTTGTCGCTGCGCTCATGTGGTGCTCCTGCCAGGGGTGCTGTGCTGGCACTGCCAATGCACCGCACCAGACGTCAAGACACTCAGTGGGTATATGTCGAAGTATGTTCTCACCTAGTGCAGGCGCGCAGCATGGGCCTTAACCTGGCTGCTGGTATTCCTGTTTGCGACGCTGGCCATGTTTTGTTTTTGCATTGTGGCTGTGCAGCGCGCTGGGGGCACGTCTTCAAGGGCCCCAATGGCAGCCGTGGCACAAACGTCCGCCATGTCATCAGCCCTTCACTCAAAAAAGGTACTTCAAGTATGCCACACTGTATGTGGCTGGCTGGCACAGCCTTGCATACTGCATAGGCGCATGTGCTTCTCTGCAGCGTCATGGCGCCCCGTGAGTGCCACAGCTGAACTAGAGTTTCACTGCACTCAACACACCACTGCGGGTACAAAGCAACAACAGCTTCGGCAAACGGTGCACACCTGCTGCTAAACATGCAACCAACCACAGCCTGCGGCCAGTGCCAACAATGCGAAGCAAAACCTGCGCTGCCTCACGTCTGGGCCACGTTAACTCTCACATTCCAACTGCTGTACCCCGTGCGCGCGCGCCACACCACGCCGCTGCCGCTGCTGAGCAGGTGTTTGACGAGTCAGTCGACCAGCCGGCGGACCACATCCGGCGGCGCTCCAACTCCCTGTTCCTCCACTTCCCCCACATCGAGCTCCTCTTCCTCCTCTTTGCCTACGACGGCGCCGTCGCCGCACAGGGCTCCATGCTGGCCAGCCCCTGCCTGGAGGCCGTCATTGCCGCCGCCACCCTGCTGTTCCTGTACCCGTGCCTGCTGCTGCTCCTCACGTGGCGCGTCGTTCAGGCGCTGCGGCGCGGCGCCGCCGTGTACATTGCGCACCACAAGGAGGACAAGGTCGCAAAGAAGGGGCAACCGGCGATGCGGTGCTGCAGGGAGGTGGTGAGGTCGCCCTGGAAGCTGCTTCGCGGCATTGGAAGGGCTCTGCGGGAGGCCTGGCACAAGGGCGAGAGCATATTTGCGCCGGCGGATAAAGGCCATTGGGAGGTGCCGGACACCATCGTCAATGACAGGGACAGGCTGGACCGGGAGAGCTTTTTGATTGGCTACGAGCCCGTGTTCAGTGACTTCAGCGCGCGCGGTACGTACTACATCATGGTGGTGCTGCTGCGGCTCATGGGGACAAGCCTGGTAAGTAATTTGTGTAGTTTGGGCGGAGCATCCCACGGCTGCCCGCCAAACATGCATTGCGCAGCGCTGCACCTGGTTGCATTGCAGCATACGTGCCCAATGTGCAACTTCCTCAGGTTTTAAACACCACACACATCCATGGTGCTCCGTGGAAAACTGCACACCGCTCACCAGTCTTCCACTGTGCAGCATGTCCGCTGGTGGCAGCATGCGCTCACCCACCGCCGCCGCGGCACCCCCCCCTCCGCCCAACTCCCCCCCCCCCCCCCCACAGATTGCAGCGCTGGTGAGGGACGGCGCCATTGCAAGCGGCCTGCTGTGCGCACTGTTTGCGTTCAACCTGGTGCTGGTGGTCATCTGGCGCCCCTTTGCCAACACCTTCCTCCAGTTTGCGGAGACCGCCGCCCTCTCCATCAACCTCATCTGCCTGCTCATCACGTGGGGGGGCGCGGTGCTCGCGGGCGACGACCGCACCCTCAGCGACGTCCTCTTCGGCGTCTTTCTCCTGCTGCAGCTCGTCAATCTCGTGCTCATTGTGGGGCCCGTGTACCTGGACATGCTGCTGGTGTGCCTGGGGCGCCTGCACAGGAAGTGCCGCAAGGGCAAGGGCAAGGAGGGGGGGGCGAAGGAGGCGCCGCTGCCGCGCGTGCGCGTGTGCCGGCGCGACTTCTGCCGCTACCTGCGCATCATGGTCGGCGAGAATGCCACCGCCATGTGGCGCAACCTCAAGTCGGGCGTGCGCGACTCGGACGAGGTGCGTGCGCAGCAGCAGTGTCAGCAGCGGCAACACACGGGTGCAGGTGCATGTGCGCGTACCGTGCCGGCAGCACAGCCCGTGGTACTGTGTGTGGTATCTGACTTGACATTTGCGTGGCGCCCACAGGCGCAAGCTCCAGCACCATCTCACCAAGACACTGCAGAGGCTTCGGTGAATGCGTGCACAATGTGTCTGGCATGCAAGTATGCATTCCAACGCTTGCTTCCGTTCACACCGCATGTTGCCGACCCCCACTGCCCCGGCGCCCACCCTGTGTGGCTCTCACGCACAAGCAGGTGCAGCTCCCGCCGCAGCACGGCATCATCGGCGGCATCGTGGCGCCGCCGGTGGTGGAGAAGAAGGCGCCGCGCAAGCTCCAAGACCCCAACTCGTCCACCAACAGCCTGGAGGCGGACGACGAGGGCTACTACTTCAGCAACCACGCGTTTGCCAACGGCCTGGCAAGAGCGCCTGGCGGCGATGGCGGCGGCAGCCACGCGTATGCCTGAGCATGCGCGGGATGGCGCGCAACGGACGTGGTAGGCTCTGCGGCTGCGGAGCTGTTCGGTCATGGCGCGAACCGTGGTTGTGTGTGTGGGTGTGCGTGTGTACATTAGCGTGTATGCAGCGACGGGGACGCGTATTTAAAGTGCCACTGCCGCTGTGCCCTTGGACATGAGCGTAGTTGGTACAACTTTTATTCAGGCATTCGTAGGAGTGCTTCGGCACAGCGAAGGCCGGAGCAGCAGCAGAATATTTTCTTTGGTCACGTTCGGTCACTTGGACTGGGGGTCTTCGATTGGAAGATCCGGCTCGAACACATATTTGCTATAGTTCTGCGGTGCACCAGTGCACCTGGTTTTGAAGTCATCAGCTGGGCCGCTGCCTGGGGCAGTGGCGGTAATGACGGGCGCTCCCTCAGCTCCCCCCCCATCCACGAGTTGCAATGTCAGTGCAAGTGCGGCCCCTTGTTGGCCAGCCTTTGTGTTCCATGTGACCTCAAAGCATGCCGCAGTGCTGCCATGCAGATTATATCCCAAGTGCGCCTGCATGTCTACATACACTGCTGCTGTGTGTGACTTTTCATGTTTTTCGTGTCCTAAATAATGCCTTGGTGCGTTGCCCGCCGGCGTGTGTGTGTGCCTATTTTTACTTTTCCCCCCCAAGTGTGCATGCGCATGGCATGCAGTGACGCAACCCGGTCACCACGTTCTTGTGCGTGCCTGCATCGCCCAGACTTCAAGTCATCAAAAGCCTGAGGCTGAGCCCTCTGTGTACGTATACTGCGCTCGCACACCGGCCGGTCCCCGGGCGGGCCGGCCGTGAACGCAATCAAGGGCTTGGCTTGGGGTGCGACAGCGCGCCATTTGCATGCACGGACCGGTGAAGCTGCTGCATGGTGCACTCCACCAGGGGTTAGGTAGGGTAGAGACTTGGCCCAAGGCACAGACGACGCCCGGTAGAGACACAGGGCTGCTCGACCCTGCACGCTCCATCACATGTGTACACGAGACACCCCAAACGCGAGCGTTCTGCAAAACGCCACCGGTCGACCTAGGGCCCTTCTGAGACTCGCTCCGAGACTTTGAAGTTCCGTCATTCTGCGGCGCCCCGCCCTCTCTGCATTTTTAAAATTGGGGAGGCCCGACCTGCAACGCGCACACACACAGGGGGGGGGGAGAGCGGGGCATGTAGGCTGTGTGATTCTCCAGCGCCATGCCTCCAGCCTCAGCGGGAGGGCCCATGCGCCGAGCAGCGTGGCTGCTGCTGGTCGCCTGTGTCCCTTTGATGACCCCCGCAGGAGCAGGAGCAGGAACCGAGCACCGCATTGCAATCCGCGCTGGTGTGCTGCCCGACGTGGCTGTTGCGGGTGCCTGGGATGGCTGGCGGAGGAGGCTTTCGGCGTCGTCGATGGGTGGTGGCGAGCCCGCTCCGCCCCCACCTGAGGCGGCGCCACCACCTCCAGCAGAGGAGCCACCACCTCCAGAGGTGAGCCAACAGCGCAGCAGCAGCCAGCACGTCGCAGACGGCACTCGGCGTCCTTGTGCCTGGGGCACGGTGTGCAGGCGCTGTGCTGTTAGGCGCGGCCAGGAGCTGCAGGCTTTAAGAGTAGCAGGACAGCGCGCGAGCTGCAGCGGCGGGTTGGCCACAAATGTGCTGCTGGGTGCAAAGAACAGTGTTCGAGCAACATCACAACCGACTTTGAACACGTGAATTCTGGCGCAAGAAGCAAGAGCAGCTCAGCGCGGCAGCGGCGGCTCCGCTACAGTTACTACAGCTCAAAACCAGTAGCAACATGATAGCAGCGGCAGCAGCGCAGCATCGCGGCGGCAGGGTACACGCAGCAGCCTCAACACGCGTGCGCAGCTGGCGGCGCAGCTGCAGCACAGAATATGCTCAGAAATTGCGGCAGCGCCCGCCCCGCATCGCATCGGTCGGCAGCATTGCTGGTGGGCGGGCATGCATACATCTTGGCTATCAGCAGCGATGTGTGGGTGTTACAAACCAGCAATCAGTGCATGTCCTTGTGGGCAAGGCAACGGGCGCGGCATTGTGTTGGCTATCACTCGTGGGCTGCCTACTTTTGTTCTTCAGAAAAAGTCGGCACTACTTCAAGGTGCACGACTTCAACATGCACCGCCATGGCCCTTTGTGCATTGTGTTTCTGTTGGCGCTTAGCCTAACTGAAATATACCTTTGAGCCACGCACAGCACAGAGTCAACAGCATGCCGTACACTGTGTAGTGATCCGCTGGTTGGTGCCTGGGGTTGGTTACTGCTCTTGCAGCATTGGGGGGCTCTTGTCTATCACATGGCTGCTGCCATGTAGCAGCATTGCCAGTGTTGACAGCCTGGCTGATCATAAGAAAACCAGCCATGCTGGTGGTGCATGGAAGATATGGCTAGTTCATGGAATGCGCTTGTGCATGAATGCGCCCTGTTCATGGTCGCCCAGTCCAGAACTAGCATGTCACACGCTCACCTGGCACACGGCCACGGCAGCTGCGCACTCCACAGATGCCACCCTTATCCTACTGTCACGGGCCTTAAAAATTGAAGTTGCAATGGCCGCAAGCGCTCACTATGACCCTGTCCCTACATCAGCAACGTTACGGCCAGCACGCACGCGCACAGAGTGGGTAGCTGCACAGCACTACTAAGTGCACTGACCAGGGCGTGTGTGTGGTGTGCCACCGTTCTTGCGCGTGCAGGAAGCTGCACCACCGCCTGAAGAACAGCCTCCGCCGCCACCACCTGAGGAGCAGGCACCACCACCTGAGGAGCAGGCACCACCACCTGAGGAGCAGGCACCGCCACCAGAAGAGGCGCCCCCCCCTCCGGAGGTGTGTAAGCTTGTGTGTGGCAGATGTGTGGGGTTGCTCAAGATTGGCACGGCAGGTGTCAGCTGCGCACACTTGCGGTCACACTTGCATGCTGGCTCTGCACTTGCGCGAGCGGCATGTGGTGTTGCGCACGCAGTGGCTAAGTGCCTCCGCCGCCATTGCACAGTGCTTCCGCATGGTGTTTTTGGCTTAGCGCGCATGCTTACCAGCTGCCGGGTGGCACTTGTGCTGGTTGTGCTGCCGCTCGCAGCAACCTCCACCTGAAGAGGCACCGCCCCCTGAAGAGGCACCACCCCCTGAGGAAGCCCCACCTCCCGAAGAGGCCCCGCCACCAGAAGAAGCGCCGCCTCCAGAGGAGCAGCCGCCGCCTGAAGACGCGCCACCGCCAGAGGTGCGTGCTTTGTAGCACACATGGGTGGCTAAGTTTTTCCGCTGCAGCCATGCTGTCACAAGCATGAGGTGTTGGTAGGAGCGCTTCCGGTATGTTGCCGGACGCCTAGCGCGCGTGCTCATCAGGGGGATGGCACTTGTGCTGGTTGTGCTGCCGCTCGCAGCAACCTCCACCTGAAGAGGCACCGCCACCCCCTGAGGAAGCCCCACCTCCTGAAGAGGCCCCGCCACCAGAAGAAGCGCCGCCACCAGAGGAGCAGCCACCACCTGAAGACGTGCCACCGCCAGAGGTGGGTGTTTGCTGGCGCGTAGTGTCAACGCTGGGTCGCTGGCAGAGCAGTGTTGGCGCCTGGCATGTTGCAGGGCACAAGTGGCATGTCATGCATGTTGCTGCGGTGCTGCCGGGTGGAATATTCTAATGAAATGTTATGCTGTGTGTGGAACTGGCAAGCTGGCTAGGTGCTGTGCCACTTGCGCTGGCGGTAGTTGCTTGTGCTCGTACGCGGATGCAGCACTGCCACCCAAAGCCACTGGCAACTGACGTCCATGAAGCACCTAAGGCCACCTTTTCCCTGCAGGAGAGTGTGTGCCATACCACATTGCTCATGTGGTATGGGCCAGAGTTTGCAGACGCAGTTACCACGCCGCTAGCCTGGTGCAGAGGCACGGCTGCGGCCACGTTACCGGCTGTGACAATGGTGGATGTGCGTGTGTGTTGACACTTACACTTGTGCATCGCACGCCTCACACTCACAAGCAGCCTGATGGCGCCACCGTACCCGACTGCGTCTGCCACAGGATGCAGTGCCGCCGCCCGAAGACCCTCCACCCCCCGAAGAACAGGTGCCGCCACCTGACGAAGCCGTCCCACCGCCTGACGAAGTGCCGCCCCCTGAGCCTGCGGCAACAGCAGCGCCGCCACCACCAGAGGTCGACCCTGCCGCTGAGCCGGCAGCGACCGGCGCGCCTGCGCTTCCCGAGGCCCCTGCTGCGCAGGTACAGTCACTGGCGTGTGAAGTTACAAGCTGTGCCGATAAACTCCAAGTTGTTGCAGAAAGTGTACGCTTGCGCTTGCGGCTCGCAATAGCAAGGGCTGGTCTGTGATTCCAGTAGCTGGTGAGGCATGCATGTGGCTGCGCGCCATGGTGCACTGCAGCGTGCTTCGGCCACTGCACGCCTGTTGTTCGAGCACTTTGATGCAAAGCCGGGGCATGCGCGCCGCCGCCAGATGCCTGTTCTCCCCGTTAGTACATGTTGTATACTTCTAATATTTGTACTATCGCCACATGTCACATGCGGCCACACACGGCGAATGACACAAGTCACCGCACTGCTTGCTCTGGTTGCGGCAGTGCTTGCCCCCATGCACTCTGCTGCTTGGGCATGTCAGCACACAAAGCTGACACACAGTGGCGCTTCATGTGTGTGCGTGAGCGTGCCTGCAGGAGACACAGGCGCCCGCACAGCCAGAGCCGGCAGTGACGGAGGCACCACAACCGGAGCCAGCAGCCACAGACGCACCTGCAGCCGAGGCAAGTACAGCACTGCGCATGTGCTGCGTCGCCGGCAGCACGTTTAGTGGTCTGGAGTGGTACACGGCGAAGGGGGGTGCGCAGCAGGGAGGTGCATGGCGCTTTGTAATTGTGTGTTGGGACATTGTGGTGTGTACGAGGCGGCGCCAACAGCAGAGGAAAGGACGCTTTCTTAGAACGAGCGGGCTTTGAAGGAGTCACCGCTGGTGTACCGGTCATTGCGTCAACAATAACCGCTGGGTAGCCATGTGTGGAGCAGGCTACCGCTGAAAGCGTCTAAGTCAGCCCAGCACTTGGCACGCTGCGGCCTCACTGCCAGCAGCACCGGTTGCAATGGGGGTTAGGAAACTCAGGTACTGCAGGCAGCGAATGCAGGTGTAATATATGTATGCCTGGGGCAAGGTGACAAACGGACTGTGCAGCACGACCTAGTGTGTGCTGACATGTGTTTGCATACACACGGGCGGGTATGTGCAAACATATGGACGGGTAGGCGGCAGTTATTGTGACCACACACCTGTTGTGTGGTCGCGTGTGCATGTGTTGCAGGTGACGCCAGCACCAGCGGAGCCGGCAGCCACAGATGCACCGGCTGCTGCCACAGATGCCCCTGTTGCCGCCACGGATGCACCAGTCGTGGCCACGGATGCACCGACCGCAGCCACGGATGCACCCGTTGATGCTACAGATGCCCCAGTCGTTGCCACGGATGCACCGGTTGCGGCCACAGATGCCCCATTCCTTGCTACGGATGCACCCGTGGATGCCACGGACGCACCGGTCGCAGCCACGGACGCACCCGTCGCAGCCACAGACGCCCCAGTCGTTGCCACAGATGCACCCGTCGCGGCCACGGACGCACCCGTTGATGCCACGGAGGCACCGGTCGCAGCCACAGATGCACCCGTTGCAGCCACGGATGCACCTGTTGCGGCCACAGATGCGCCCGTTGACGCCACAGACGCCCCAGTCGTTGCCACGGATGCACCCATTGCGGCCACAGACGCACCCGTCGATGCCACAGATGCACCGGTCGCAGCCACCGATGCACCGGTCGCAGCCACAGACGCCCCAGTCGTTGCCACGGACGCACCCGTTGATGCCACAGATGCACCGGTCGCAGCCACAGATGCACCGGTCGCAGCCACGGATGCACCCGTTGTTGCCACTGACGCACCCGTGGATGCCACAGACGCACCCGTCGATGCCACGGCTGCGCCCGTTGATGCCACAGAAGCGCCTGCCACCGATGCACCTATTGTGGGCACCGACGCACCAGCCACAGATGCGCCAGTCCAAGCCACAGATGCCCCAGCCACTGACGCCACTCAACCACCTGCGGTACGCATACACTTGCGCCTTTACTACCCTGTATGATGCTGGTGGCTGTCTAACGGAATTTTAGAGGGGCCACATACTTCAAGTATTACTAGTACTTCAGAAGTACTTGAACTATACTTTGAAGTACGTCCTTTTCGGCTACAGTAGTTGCACCCAGTGATGCAGCGCGGCAGGGCAGTGGCGCTATGTGGCTTGCTGCTTTGCCACAGCATGGTCTCCAGTGCTAACCCAATTGTGCGCACCATGCCTGCGCTCACAAACATGCTATGCTCTACTGGCCCATGAGTGAACTACAGTGAGCTCGCAGCAATGTTCTCAGCGCACGCAGCTGACAACATTCCTGAGTACACTGTTAGTGATGCTTTAAAAGTACTTTTAATGATGCAGCAGTGTCTATCTATCTATTCCTTGCATGTGTACCGCGCGGTGCTTTTCACAGGCGACGGTGGCGCCGGCAGCTACAGACGCCCCTGTTGTGGGCACAGATGCCCCCGTTGACGCCACAGACGCGCCCATCGTTGCCACTGACGCGCCAGTTCAAGCCACTGATGCGCCAGCAAGTGATGCAACACAGCCGCCTGCGGTGAGTTTTCGTGAAGTGCTGCTGGCAGTCGAGCTGTTTCTCATGTGGCATGCTGTTTGATGTGTGCTATTGCGCTGCCGTCGGACTCCCTGCTGTGACCACCTGGGCATGTGGTGATCACACATGGCAGCTTGCACAGCCCCCGCACTCTATGTATACACTTGGAGTATAGTAACATACGACAGTAGTACAAGTATACTTGAAGTATGTCAGGGTGAAGCCCCAGAAGTGCTTTCAATACTGGTTGGTGCACTTGCGGTATGGTGTCTGTGCGGCAGTATAGTCTATAGGGCTGTGCGCTCGTGGCCACACCGAGGTGCCATGCACGCTGCAGATGCGCTGCAGGCCTTATTAAATACTAGTAGTAAGCAGCAACGCTATGTGGCTCTGCTCACTCCCAGCGCCGCAGAAACGACACCCATGGCAGGCACAACACAGCGGATCCACATGCAAGTGTTAGTTTAGCTTAGCCAGTGGCACGTGCGCTTTCGAAGCACCCACCCTTTCTACAGCACGCACCTTCTAATGCCTCTGCTCCCACTCTCCCGATAATTTTTTTGCGGTGCGCACCTTTTCATGTCTGTGCATGCATGCACACGCCGCTGTGTCTGCGCAGGAAACGCTGCCACCCGCGGCAACAGATGCTCCATTTGAGGGCACGCCTGCTCCCATTCTGGGCACTGACGCACCTGTTGTGGGCACGCCTGCTGGCACGCAAGCCCCACTTGATGGCACAGACGCCCCCATTGCTGGCACCAACGCGCCTGTTGTGGCCACGGAGGCACCTGTCGGCGGCACCGTTGCGCCCATCGACGGCACTGTTGCACCCACAGGTGGCACTATTGCACCAATTGGTGGCACCGTAGCTCCCATTGGTGGGACTGTGGCACCCATCGGCGGCACTGTGGCACCAGTTGGCACCGTGGCGCCAGTTGGCACTGTGGCTCCCATCGGCGGCACTGTGGCTCCCATCGACGGCACCGTCGCACCGGTGGACGGCACTGTGGCACCTACTGGCGGTACTGTGGCTCCCATCGGCGGCACCATCGCACCCATCGGCGGCACCGTTGCGCCGATTGGCGGCACTGATGCACCCATTGGCGGCACCGTTGCACCCATCGACGGCACCGATGCCCCTGTTGATGGTACCGTTGCACCGGTGGACGGCACAGAGGCGCCGGCGACAGACGCCACCCCACCGCCCACGGTGCGTGTGCACATGCTGCTGCGAAACCCTTGCACCTCCGCATGTTGCGCGGCTCGCTGGTGTGTGTGTGCAGTGATTGTTGCTGCGCCACCAGTGGTGCGCACCTTGCGCATGCGCCTTTGCACCCAGCATTGCCATTCCACACTGCTGGTCCCGCCTCAGTGAGTGTGTGCACATCATACAAGCCACAGCCCCGTCTGCGCGCTCCTTTTGGTGTGTATGAGCGCATTTGGGCCGCACTGCAACCTGTCAGTAAGGCTGCGCCCTGCCCAATGTATGCATAAACCACCATGTACTGCATGCCGCAGGCTAAGCACCCCTGGCCAACCCGCCGCGTGCCCACCTAACCTGGCCTCCTGCAGGCAAGTGACCAGCAGCCCCTGGACAACCCCCCCCTCGCCACCCCCGCCCCAACCAACTACGGCACGCCGTCGCCAGGCGTGGCGGCGACGCCAGGGCCTCTTGACGTAGGCCCAGACAGTGCTGCAGCTGCCACTCCTGCGCCCGATGGCGGCGAACCCCCCCCCGGGGATGCCCCCGACCAAGCGCCCAATCTTGGCGATGCCGCGCAGCCCCAGCCTACGCCTGCGCCGCTGTCTCCAGCGTTTCCGCCCACGGGAGTGGACCTAGGGGCTGAGAGCGTTGACAAGCTGCAGCCAGTGTGGGACTTCCAGGGGGGCACTGGTGAGAGCGCAAGTTGGGGTGGCGTGCAGGAGGGAATGTGGTGTTGTGGGTGGGCTGGTTGCGTGTGCAGCGGCGCGGCCCGGGGTGTGCCGCAGCAGCTGCGTGTAGTGCTGGTTTGCGTGGCAGTGTGTGCACCACGCTGAGTTTTGGTATGGTCTGCTTCCATAGCTTGGCACTGGCGACCACGGGCATCTTGATGCCGTCTGCCCGGACATGGCTGCCCACCAGCTGCAGCTACTTGGAAGCTCATGTGCCCGTGTTGATGCCACTCCTGCCCACCCATAACACAAGCTGTGCGCCATGTTGCATCGCGACACATGTTTGCAGGGGCGCACACGCAGTCGTGGAGCGCGTCTACCACCACCGCCATGGCCAGAACCTACATTGTCGGAAGCAGTGGGGCTGGTGGGTGAGTGCCAAGGGCATGGCATCGCATGCCATGTGCCGATGCACGATCGTTTGTGTGCCCCCACCATATGCATATGCGGGGGAGATGCACACATTTGTGCTTCACTTGCACACGTGCCAAGCAGCGGTGTCCATACAGCATGCAACCGCTGCACCTCGGGCGCGGCGCTCCCAGCTGCCGTTGCAAACCACTTCTCAGCCTGGTGTGCATTCGCGACAGTAAAGCGCCCAGTGCCGGCCGCATGCACTGGCGCTGCCGCACCGCAAGAGTGCTTGCATGGAGTCCATTCTGTGATCCCATCCCATCACCGCCATGTTTCTCGCCTGCTTGCACATACGAATGACAGCATACTTCGAAGTACTACTGTAGTAACACACTAAAATGTGATTGTATTCATCATACTTCAGAAGTACTTGTAGTATGCATATATATGATGTAACTGTGTACTTCAAGTATACTTCTACTTCCAGGTAACAGACTCAAATGTGCTTGTATTCATACTACTTATGAAGTATGTAACTGTGATGTAGCTGTGATGTAACTGTGTGACCCCTCAGGGTGGCCGCGGCAGGACGGGCTCTTGCGGAAGACACCGACTTCAGCGTCACGGCGCTGTCCATGGCCAACGGGGACAAGGTGTGGTCGCGCCAGTATGGCTCTCCTGAGGACGACTCCGCCTACGGCACGTACAGCATTGGCGGCAGGTGCGTTCGCCGCGCCATGCCAACAGCAGTGGCGGCTGTCACCGGCTGGCCATGCTGGGTGCAAGTGCTGCGTGCGCTGCGGATGCTTACAGCCCCTGTTGTTGCATCGATCGGCTGCAGTTTGGGTACCGCAGCAGTTGCACCAGCCGTTGCTGCAACAGTGTGTGTGTGTGTGTGCGTGTGTGTGTGTGTGTATTGTATGTGTGTGTGTGTGTGCGTCTGCTGGTGCGGTGTGACACGCCGAAGGCGGCTGGCGGGGGCAACATGTGCCATGCCGGTACTCACGGACATGACAAAACGATCGTCTGCCGACAAAACGTGTGCCAACCACCGTTGAGCGGTGTGACCTGTGTTGTACACGTTGTGAGCAGGCTCCTGGTGGCCGGCTCCACTCTCGGCAACATGGAGGCTGTGAATGAAGGCGGCTTGGACATTGTCGTGTTGGAGGTGGGTGCATGCCATATTTTATGCAATGCACATGGCGTGCCACCATGCCATACATGCCGCCACCTGCCAACTGCAGGCGTGGTAGTGGCCAAATGCTGCACACCATCTGCAGCTGCTGTCTTGGACGAGCTGTGGTGCTGTTGCAGATGGCAGTGCGCTTGTGCCGTGCGCGCATGTGATTGCTGTGCATGAAGGAAACAGCAGCGGTGCTACGGCTGTGTGAGCCTCCGCGGCCTGTGCCAGACGTAGACCGCAAGGCGCATCTGCAGGCTTCCTCTGCAGTAAACACACAGCACATTTCATCGGCTGGCATGTGCGGGCTAGCGCCAGCCAGTGCTGCTCCTGCTGCTGGCACTGAGTGTCGCTGCTGCCACTCTCACCCATAAATACTGCTACACTAGTAATTAAATGAGCAACCATGCACTCCTTGTGTGCGGTTCTTCTGCTGAGCAGCTGGAGGGCGCAACTGGCGCGCGGCTGTCGGGCCTGCAGGCCGGCACAGCGGGCGATGACGTGGCATACGCCGTTTCGGCCGCGACCGTGCCCAAGCCTGGCGTGCCCCTGGACACCGTTGTGGGGGGGTCCACAAATGGGGAGGCTTTTGTGGCGCGCTATAATGGGGCGGGCGAGACGGTGTGGGCGACCCTGGGAGAGGCAGGGGTGAGCTGTGTGGTGCCTATTTGTTTGCAGAACAGCTTGCCTGTGTGGGGCAGAGAAGCCCCCTTGCGCAGCGCAGTCGCTACAGCGCCTGGCACGCGTGACAAGTGCAGCAACATTCGCTGGCCCAGGCAGCCTGGGTGCGCTAGCAGCAGCTCGCTCGCTCCCGCAGGAAGTGGCCTGCTGCCAGCTAGTGCCCCCTGCATGCTCACAAAACCCGTTGAGCAAACACAAAACGCCCTTTCAGTGCAACCGCGGCAAAGGCAGGATCCGTTCCCACATCACAAACCGCACCGTGCACCACTACCCCTCCCCCCTTGCCCCACCAGCAGTGACCCACGCACTTGCCGCTAACCCCCCCTCTCCCCTCCGTTCCCCTCTCCCCCCGCCCCCCACAGCTCCCAGCCACTATTGCGGTCGCCGTTGACCGCAGCGGCGGCCTCGTAACCGCGCTTCAGTCCACTGCACTGCCCGGCGGGCCCCTAGACCCTGTGCCTGCAGGCCCTGAGAAGGTGGCCCTGCAACGCCTGGGCGCGGCGCGCGGTGACCGGCGCTATGCGGCCATAGTGGACGGCGCCGCTGGCAGAGACATGGTCACCCGCAGGGGGCACAGTGTTGTGACGGTGGGGTTTTTTGGGGGGGACGTGCTGGCCATGGCGCACGCCTATGGGAATTTGACGGCCATGTGGCAGTACACGGCGCGGCCGGGGCAGGCGCATGCTGTGGCGCTCAGCACCAATGGCAGCTACCCTGTGGTCGTGGGCACCACAGCGGCGCCTGATGGTGCGTGTGCCACGCCGCGTTCTCCTGTGAATGGCAGCAGCCGCCGCTCCCATGTGTTGCGGGTTTCTGTGGGGGCACGCTGTGGTGGCGCCTCGCTGGCTGGGACGACTGTGGTGCAGAAACATCAGGTTGCCGGGGGGGGGAGAGAGGGGAGGGCAGAATCTGTGTGGTAATGGTGGGCTGTGCGGTGCTGTCTGCATGCAGCAGCGATAGCAGCTAGGTTGTTGTGGCACTACTAGTAACTCACCAGCTGCACCATGATGCCCGTGTGTGGCTGCTTTGCAGGCTCAGGGAACACGGACGCGTTTGTTCTGACCCTGGACGGCAACACTGGCCAGGAACTCTGTTACTTCTCCTTTGGCTCAGGCGCCAACGATGTGGTGAGGCACTCAGCTGCTGTTGCACCTGCTGATTACAGCTGGTGCTGCTCCGGTTTCAGGCAGGGGTGGCGCTTGCACGCGCATTCAATGTGTTCACCATGCTGCAGATAAGTGCTGTGCCAAAACACCAGTCAACCAGGCAGCTTTCGTGCGACAACACTGGGTTGTGGCGGGGGGGGGGCTGCTCCGGTGATCCTACCGCAGTGGCTCTACATGTTTTTCTGCCAAGCGCTGGTGGAATTGGCAGCTATTCTGCCTGAATACCTGTGCACCCCTCACCTCTTCACACCATCACTACTGAGCACCACCCAACTTGCTTCGCAAATGGTCACAGTAAGCCTACACACCTTACTCCTTGCACTGCACACCACTCCCCCTAACCACACTGACCCCCTAAGACGCCGCCCCCCCTCCCCCCTTCTCCACCTGCTTGTGCTGCTCCACAGGCCACAGGAGTGGTGGCAGGCGAGGGGCACAAGATCACCGTAACCGGCTTCACCTCCGGCGCCCTATTCGGCGCGCAGCCCGGCACCACCGACAACTTTGCCGTAGAGTTTGACCAGGAGCAGCTGTGCACCCTCCCCTCCAGCAGCGCCCCCGCCATTTTCCAGGATCCAGATGCTGGGCAGCGCCTGGGCAGCACTCTCACGACAACCACGGTCGTGGCGGGTGCGGGGGTGGGGGTGGCGAGTGCCACTGCGCCGGCTGGGGCGGTTGGGTCGGGGGCGGCGGCGGGGGGCACGGCGACGTTTATGATGGTGTCGCAGCTGCAGTTTGTGGCGACGACGTCGCTGGTGGACGCCAACCAGAGCCCGCAGGTGAGGGTGGTGGTGCCTGTGTGCAGCAGAAGTCGCTGGCTCGCAGTGGGCGCGCTTTTGCCGCTGTGTGCGCTGGAGCTGGCATGCGTGCGCTTGACCGCGCTCCCACCTCGTGTCACAAGTTGTGTGCATGCAGGCATACAAGTATGGTAGCGCATTGTGGTGACATCACACATATGATTTATTATGTACTTCAGAAGTATACGTCAAGTGGTAGTCATGGTGCTGGTGAGCACATGGTTGCTCGATGCGCTGTGCCCGGGCGCATGGTCACCTATTGTGAGTATACGTGGACGTCTGGTTGCTGCGAGGCTGCACAGCACACAAGGCCAATGCATGGGCGGCATGTGCATGCCATGAGCTTGCAAGTCGCAATTCTGGCTGCCGATGCAGGCGCTGATGCCGCTCCTGCTCTGCTGCTACCGCTGCTGCTACCGCTGCTGCTGCTGCCGCCGCCGCTGCCGCTGCTGTTGCCGCTGCCGCTGCTGGTGCTGCTCCTGCTCTGCTGCTACCGCTGCTGCTGCTGTTGCCACCCGCTGCTGCTGCTGCTGCTGTTGCTGCTGCACTTTGTCTGCTGAGCTAGTTCATGGACCTGTCAAACACTTTGATGTGGATGAACCTGTGGTGGGACGCTGATGTGCTACTCCCCGCTGACAGGTGACTTGCCACTACACAGCTGCTCAACGTTAGCGCCTCCTTTTGCTGTTGCCGCCGGAAAACCGGCGAGGCCTTGCTATGGCAGGGCCCATGGGGTGCAGCCTCACCAAGGAACCACAGTTGAAGTTTGTGTATTCGCCCAGAGGCAGGGGGTCACGTGTGCGCCGGTACAAACAACGAGAGCCTGATCGGGCGGGTAGGGTGCGCTCAGCAGCGAGACGTGCGTGTACGCACCAGTTGAAGTGCACCAAACTGTGGTTGAAGTTTGGTGTACATTGTCACTTGAAATCATGTGTGAATGCATGTGGACCGCAGAGCTCTCTGCCCCGCCCCCTCGTAAGTGCAGCGTACCATGGTCAACAGGAGTATACCCATCTGCTAAGTGCGGAGGCTGCGGCAGGGCGCCTTAGGCGTACCAGCAAGCAGGCGCAAGAGACCACCTGCTCGATTCGCCTGCCACAGCAGCACTTGCCTGTGCGCGTGCACCATGCATTATATAGCTACTTTGTCTGCTGCGGCATGTCAGAGCTGTGCTGGTGCCCTTGTGCTTACGCGCTGCGCACGCCGCGTGATGCGCTCGCACGCACGACAAGTGACCGGAGGTGTCCAATTAACTACACAAGTACTACTACTTGCGACCACATGTCAAAAAAGCCCGATTAACAACCAGATGCGATTGGACCATTGGTATTTGGGCAGACCGCAGCTGCCAACTGAACGCCGTACACCTTACTTGACAGCTGCTGAGCACGACTCGCATGTGTCTGTCTCCCACCCTTGTGCTGAGCAGCTGCGTCGCGGCCGACGACACGGGCGTGGGCGGGTCCACGTTTGTGGGCAACACGGTGCTGGTCGTGGGCATCACACTGCTGATTGCGCTGGTGCATCTCATTGGTGTCTCCATGGTGGAAGCATATTGGCTGGCACAGGACAAGGCGCGGCACCAGCAGGCCGGCATTGCTGCTGCGCTGGCATCGACGCTGCAGCTCACGCACACCAACCAGTCAACTCCTGAGGATGCAGGCCACACCGAGGTGCGCACTGCCAAGCATTGGGGTTGATGTTGGTATTGGATGTTGATGGCGAAGTTATAGGTGTGGCTATGTGCATGGCGCCATCTGGAACATACTACAGTAGTATTAGTCAAGCAGGCCATACCACGTGTGCAAACCCATGTGACACCATAAGAATTTATGACTGAAAGCCATGGCATGTGGAGTTCAAGCAAGGCGTGAGAGCCACATGACGCAACATAATGTACTTCGAAGTATGTGCACTAGTACATCATTTGAGCCAGGCTACCACAGAGTGGGCCCTCACACTGACATGCATGGGACGGCATACATCGGACGACTTGTGACACGTCACTAACCATGGGGGTGGAGGAGGCGGGGGGCTCACCGCACAGTTTGGCAGATCCACACAGTCTGTCGGTACTTGCGTGCGTGGCACTGGATGCCGTTCGCTGGCAAAGGTGTTGTGGTGGCGCCGATACAGTTATTGTCTGCTGTTACACACTCTAGCAGCCAAGGTGCAACTACCAGCCAGTCAGGCGCTTCTGTGAGACAGCAGCAGTAGTTCAAACAGCCCGCCCGACTGCTGCATACCCACCCCTTCACCCCCCCATGCTAGCGTTGCCGCCCTGGCTAACACAACACAACTGCCCATTGCCACTGCGATGACATGTGGTGCCCTGTGCAGAGCCCGAAACCGCTGTCTGCGTCGGGCCCCTACCCCATTGTCGCTGGAGACGAGGAGACCATTACCCACCCAAAGTCCATCGCCGACACACACAGCATGCGTGCAAAGAATGTGAGTCGCGGAGTGAGTGCGTGCAACTGTGCCACCACACTTTTTGTTAGCATGGGGCTGCATGGGAGGAAAACGACACGTATGGAGTGCCTGAAAGACCTGGATGTTTGCAATCAGCGCCCCATGGCGGGTTCCAATGGTGCATCTGTCCAAAGGGACGGTGCGCTGTCATCTGGGTTGCCTGCCCAGTCAGAAATCGTGGTCAGTAGCTTAGGAATTGCCCATAAGCTGTCATGACATCAAACATGCGTGGCGGGGTTGCATTAATTCATTTACGACATTAATTGCATTAATTCATTTAACAACTAATAGCGCAAGACGGCACACATGCTGTTCTACCGGTGTCTGATGAGAACCCGTGGAACTCTGCACTACTGCCAAATGGGTTGACTAGCTGGTAGGGTGAGTTGTGCATGTGTGGGTGCCCAGCTGGAGCCTCCGCAGACGGCTTCCAAACCTCCATGGCGTTGGAACAGGACCCAGAATCGAATCCCCAGCCATGCCAGTTGCACCCAGTGCCTTCAGCCCTCACTGTGTGCACTCCCTTCACTCCCTCGGGAAGGCCAGTCACACCTGCACACGCCCCGCCTCTGGCCACACCACCCTGCGCCACTGACTACCACTCTTCGTACTGCCCCCAACTGTGCGCGCCGCCACCGCCCCTGCTGACCCCTGCTGCGCCTCCCTTTCCCTCCCTCCTACTGCTGAGCAGCTGTTTGACGAGGCGGTCGACGCGCCCGTCGACCACGTTCGCCGCCGCTCCCGCTCCCTGTGGCTCCACTTCCCGCACATCGAGCTTCTCTTCCTTCTGTTTGCCTACGAGGGCGCCGTCGCCGCGCAGGGCTCCATGCTGGCCAGCCCCTGCCTGGAGGCCGTCATCGCCGCCGCGGCCCTGCTGTTCCTGTACCCATGCCTGCTGCTGCTCCTCACGTGGCGCGTGGTTCAGGCACTGCGGCGCGGCGCCGCCATCTACACGCAGTGCGACAAGCAGCGCACGCCTCAGGAGGGGCACCCCGCCGCTGTCTGCTGTCGCGCCGTCGCGAGGTCCCCTGTGCTGTTTGTGCGGGCGGTGCGGCGCGCGGTGGTGCAGGCCTGGCACAAGGGTGAGAGCATATTTGGCGCGTTTGACAAGGGGCGGTGGGAGGTGCCGGCGACGGTGACGGACGGCCGGGCGCGGCTGGAGCGCGAGAGCTTTATGATTGGCTACGAGCCCGTGTTCAGCGACTTCAGCGCGCGCGGCACGTACTATATCATGGTGGTGCTGCTGCGGCTCATGGGGACCAGCCTGGTGGGTGTGGTGGCAGGAGCATCTAACTTCAAGTAGGTCTTGAGGTTGCTGTGGTTGTGCAGACCACACAGGCGCCTTGTACACTGCCGCGTCGTGTGCCTCCGCTTCCTCTGCTGACCCATAAGTGCAAACCTCGCAAGAGCGTGTGCGCTCATTGCGGCGCACCATAACCTATTCCATCCCCTGCCACCCCCCCCCCACACACATCTGCTCCAACCAACTCACCCACACA
>JAULBY010094308.1:0-29025 GCA_032358315.1 Ophiocytium majus
GGGGGGGGTGGGGGGGGGGGGGGGGGGGGGGGGGGGGGGGGGGGGATTGGTCGTCACAGTGAAGGGCTGTGTGTAAGGCGCAGGTGGTGGGGTGTGCAACGTCGACGGCGTCATGCTGTTGGTCTGTGTTTTAGGCGCATGTGTGCTGGTGGGCTACCCATACCTCAGCAGACACAGGCAGTCATAGTTGTGGTTGCATTTACTGGGGAGTGGCATTGCCAGTGCCTGTCGTGGCCGGCACATGCGAAGCGCAGCTGTGCAGGCGGCAGCAACGCACACGAAGCAGTCGTCATGCATTTCCGCCTGGCCTGGCAGCAAGTCGAGGCGCTGTCTGCAGTACGGCCTTTGCTGCTTGTGGTTCTCAGGGGGGGGCAGCAGGCAGGTCTGAAGCCGATTTCATTTTTGTTACAGCAACAGCAGCGGCACAATGGTTGACGCGCTGCCTGACATGCAACAAGGAATTGATTTGCCATGGGCACCTGATACCCTGCTCGCGTGTCGCCGTTCCTCTCTGTGGTGCTGCTGGTGGCACCATGTGTGCATGTGTTCAAGTTTGGTCAGGGCGCGTAAGTGACATGCTAGTGGGTGCGCACATGTGTTGGCAAGCTCACTCGGCGGACCTGCAAGCAAGCATCCCTGTTTTTGTGGAATTTGGCATGCACCTGCCACGCTTGCTTGATATATGACCACCACGCGGTGATTTCGCTACACATTAGAGTTTCGCCTTTGCGCCGCGATATGCCTGGATCTGCACGCCTCAGAAACGGGCGAAATTGGTTGAAGTTGGTGTGTTCCAGTGCACGTGTGCACTTGTAATCCACAAGACCGCGAGCGCCAGAGCCAGCCAGGAGACAACAGCGTGCGACAATCCTGCTCTTCATTGGCCTCACTGACCTCCTTGCTGGCGTGGCGCAGCTCAAGGCAAGTGGCAGCGCCGAGTCCACCTGCATCACTTGTCAACAACACCACTTTTTCACAGCCAGCAACGCGGTGTGTGAGCCGGGGGCGGCGTCCATGCTGCAATTTCTGGGCGAGGGCTGCTTTCCATCGTCATACCAAAAGCCATTGCGTGCTTTAGGTACGCCTGGCGGCCACCCTGCGCTCTGCGTGCTCGCGAGGTTGTAGTTGAGGCAAGCAACAGAGCAGGAGCACAGCCGCTGCCGAACAGGCAGCCCAGCTCCGATGGCGTATTCCCAGAAGACGGCGCTGCCATGTGCTGTGCTGTGAGGATGCTCGTCGTCGCTGCCAGTTCTTAGGGGACACTGTGGACTCTGTGTGTGCTCGTAAGCGACGTTCTGAGGCAAGCAACACTGGGAGCAGCTTGCAGAGAACAGCCGCGGCAACTGCCTGCTGCCTGCTCGCCTGTCAGACAAACCCGCCTTTGGTGGCGCGTATCATGAACTGACGGCGGTCCATGTGCTGTGCTGTAAGCATGCGTCGCCGTTGCTGCCAGCGTTTTGAGGCACACTGTACACCTTCCTTGCTGGTGTGCTGCTGCACGCAGGCACGCAGCAGACGGCAGCGCACTACCACAGGCTGGTGCCATCAGAGACCGAACTTCTTACTGGCCAGAGCCCCATCGACATTACGGCCACAGCGGTCCTGGCAACAGCTGGAGCAGCGACGGCAGTAGCGGCGCAGCAGCGGCGACAGCGCCTGCCGGCAGCACCACCTCTGGCACCATCACCAAAATCCCAAGCAGCTGCACAGGAACAGTGGCGGCAGCACCAGTGGCGGCGGCCGGTGTTTCTGTTCCCTGTGGCGGCAGCACCAGGCGCGCCGGCGCCATGATTCGCTTGGCGAGCGCCGTGGCGGTGGCCCTGGCGGCGGCAGTGTGCTTTGCCATCAACCAGCTTGACACAGAGTCACAGCAGGTGGAGTGGTACACCTACGTAGCGGTTCTCGTGTTCTCCCTGGGGGCGCTGGCTGCCGTGCTCAGCGAGAAGGGGGAGCTGGCGGCCTTTCCCACGGACGAAACTTCTGCTGAGCAGCAGCCCGTAACGGCTGCCGAAGAAGAACAATCATTGGAGCCGGAGGGGCCGCTTTTTTCGGAGGAGCAGCTGGGGGAGGAGTTGCAGCGGGAGCGCTCGCACACCCTCACGGAGCGCATTATATCGGGGATACATGGATGACGCAGGTGTGTGTGGGGGGGGGGGGGGGGGGGGGGGGGGGGGGGGGCAGTGATTTTGCAGTCTAGCGGGTTGTACACGTAATGTGCAATGCAGGCGTGGGTACAGCCTCGGACTGTGTGATTTGAGCGTCCATGGGTCCCTGCGCTGCTGCGTGTTGCGCACTGTGCCGATATGCCGCATCCTTCGATATCGCTGCTACTAGTAGTAGTGTCATAATATACTTCGAAGTACTTCGGAAGTACATGTACATGTGCTACATAGCACAAGTAAAGTGAACACGCATACGCTTAGGATGCAAATGCTTTAGTATACTTTGTATGTGGGTGTGTGCAGCCGCACGACGTGTGTGGCCACTACAAATATGGAATTGGGAACCTGTTCGTTCTTGAGAGAGCAACAGGAGACCCAGTGGTGTGATATACCGAGATGCATTCCACTTTTTGTGAGAGCACGCCACAGTTACATGTAGTCACTTTCACAACTCGTACACACACAGCCCACGGGGTGAGCTCACTCTTCGCATGGCTTTACTAGTAGTTATGCATGCTTTTTTTTCTGTTGCACAGCACCACCACGCGCGTGTTTAGCGCATCAGCTCACGCGCGTGCTTATGTCAGCCGTGGCAGCACCAGCACGGCCAGTTGGTGTGGCCACCACTGGCAGCATGCCAAGGCCTGAGCGATGAGCAAGCTGTCCAGCGTTGAAACGCTGGCGGCGCATCTAGCATGTCAGCACTAGTGCAGCTGGGTGGGGAATATGTAAACGGGGCCTCACTGTTGGCGCGGTACCATGAGCCGCACAAAGATTGGACTTCCGCTAATTACCAACACTACCGTATCTTACTTTACCAATTATGATCATTTTAATTGTGTTTAGTTGTGCATGAACGTAGTATATACTTCGAAGTACCATATAGTACATGTACATGTATGCAATTCATGTATTCTTCTGCAGTACTTCAGAAATATATAGTTGGAGGTATACACCGGTATACCTATGATATACTTCAGAAGTACTTAAAGATATGTGTGCTGTAACGTAGTTTTCACTGGCAGCACCGCCGAACCAAGCACCTCCAGTGGCGCGCTGCAGTAGAGCAACAACCGCAGCGCTGGCTTAACATCCGCAGTTGAGCATGCACTTCAAGTTGCAACAGCAGCCAAAACAGTGTGTGCGTCACGACTTGGAGACCTGCTATCGCCTAGAGTGCTTCAGTCACCGTTTCTGAACCCAAGAGGTGTACAGCATGGCGTGCGGGCCCAGGTGCCAGCAACTGCGCCGCCAGCAAAAGCAGTGCCACATCCCTACGGCAAGCGCACCGCAAGTGAGGAGGGATGGAAATTGGGGTAAAGGGCGGCAGCAGCAGCAGCAGCGGCGGCGGCACCAAGCGCGTGACCTGCTGACAAGTCACCTGTGCTGCATGGCAGGTGTCAGGTGTATGTAGAATACTTCGTATCTTTAAGAAAATGATTGACCCGTAGGGAAAAAGCAGCGTGGTGGCGCTGCAGCATGAGGTGAACAGCCTGCTACAGTGCCACGGCGTGTGCCTCACATCCATGTGACAGGGCCCACAGCCGCACACGCGGGCACAGTGCAGCAACACACTCTGTGCGCCATGTGAGTGTGTCACACCTTCAGCATCTTTACTCAGGTGTTCGTCTGTTGCTATTCAACATGACCAGCATGTATGTATGTAGTGCACCCGTGGCGCACTGCCCACCTCTCCTGTCATCCCCCCAACAGCAAGTGTGCCTTATGGCCTTCTGCTGCGTAACCCGCGCACTCCCAGCAGTGCGACGCCTGTGACCAGGGCACCAGCGGCCAGCCAAGGGACTGCCCGCTGCAGGCGTGACCGCGGCGCCACGGACACTATCACAGCCCTGCGTGCAGTAACACACACACGACAGCAGACGCATGTTACATGCTTCAGAAGTAGAACATGATGTATGTCAGGCAGCATAATATACTTGATGTACACATAGTCGAAGTACTTCAAGAGGTATTCGAGTACACGCACTACAAAATTGAAGTGTAAATGTGACATGTGCTTCGAAGTAGTACATGTCTGTAGCGGTGCGTGTTGTCGGCAGGTGACCAGCGCAGGGGCAGACCAAGTTTCAATCAGCTACACTTGTGGCAGTGACAGCGCGGGCTCCAGCATCCACCAGCCACACCCGAAACTGTGTAAGAGTGGCTGAGCCAGGGTGGCTATGGCGCGGCGGCTGTGCTCTCCACATGCGCCGTTACCACCGCACAGTTGTTCCCAAACAATTGGCGCGGCACCATCGGTTTCCGAAACGCGGTTTAGCATGCCTACCTACCCTGGCCCAAGGCTGCAACAGCAGGCAGCAGTGAGGGCCTATTCACTGCGGACCAACACCAGCCTGCGACCACAGGCCTTGACTGTATCTCGTTGTCCCAGCCTGCGGCGCGTGCAGCAGCACTACCTCCGCTGCTTGCAGCCGAAGGAAGGGAGCACTGCTGCGCGCGCTCCCCTATCGGGCTCCCAAAAACTGCTCAGCCTTCGGCGTGATTGCCCCTTGAGGCAGCGCACCCACGGCACTTGCCTGGAGAGGTCCCCTAGCATGCTCACGAGCACGCTGCGTATGCTCTCCGGGGTGACCTGTGCCACGCAGTTGTCGCGCAAGGCAATGTGCCTGCGCCAGGTCGCCGCCAGGTCGCCATCGTACAGCTGCCAGTTGGTAATCCAGCACAGCTTGCTCAGCCAGTAGCTGCGTCAAGCGGGGGGGGGGCGCGGCGCGACAGGAGCAGTGCTGGTCAGCAATGTGTGAGGTAGGGTTTCCAGACGGCGGTATATCCTATGGCGGGTCGGCCTGCCCACTCGGACGCCCCGCTCGCCTCTCGACCTGGCTCCGTGTGTGCCATGAGTAGCGGTGGCAGTGTGAGTGCACTGGGTGGCATAACACGCGCTGCAAGCGCAATGGCGGCTCTGTGTTTGCAAGACAGGTGCTGTGCCCACGTCGTGGCAGCCGTGCTGCAGGCGCCAGTAACGGCTGCATCCGCTGAAGAACAGCCTTGAACAACGGCAACTTCAGTTGCTCATGTGCAGCAGCAGCAAGCTGGCACTGCGCATGCTGTTGCTTGTGGAGGATTTGTTGTCAGTGGGCAGCCGCGGGTGATGCTGCACCAGTCGCGGTGGAATGCATTGTTCAAGAAGTACTTGAAGTTGAAGTACCTGTTTCTCCTCACTGCAGTCTCCCTGGAGCGCTTAGCGGCCGTTACCGCATTCTGCAGCTCCGTCTCGGTTGGGCCCTCCCTCACAAGCCGCTTGAGCTCCTCCAGCACCTGCAAATGGACAAAAGGGGAGCAAAGCATTTTTGTTGACACACTGCTGCCTCGCAGCATGCAGGACTGGCGCTGGTGTCCGTCTATTAACATGTGCTTGGCGCGCGCACACCATGCGCGCATGGTGTGCACGACTGGGAAAGGCATGATAAAGCATGCGGCCCTGCCCTGTTTGCTAGTCGACAAGATCAACATGCTCAGCACTTGTGTAAATCCTGCTGCGGTGTCCTGCCCATGGTGTGCTCTGACTGTTGCACATGCTGTTGCACAAGTCAAGTCAGGCGGGAGTGCTGCGCTGTGGACAGTCAGTTTAGCAAGCCCAAGGAGTGTCAGGCCACGTGTGCCATGAGCTGGCATTAATTGAGACCACCTCAGGTGCTGGTCACTGGTGGGCACAATGGGTGTGTTCCATACGAAGCACACACATATCTTAAGGTTAGCTCACAATATTCCCCGCCTAATGGAAGGGCCGAACGTTGAAATCAACATCAGCGGCAGTTCGCCACCCACCTTGGCTCTGAGCATGGGCACGTTGGCAGGGTCGCACTTGGTGCTGACGCTCAGCACACTGTCCGTCGTGTCCTGTGGTGACTTGGCACGCTGAGCACCGTACTCGCTCTGCAGTGGACACGCATGGCATGTGGGGTCAGTGTCAGGCATGGCAGTCTGGATTGTGGCACTGCGCACACCAACGGCAATTCAGAATATTAGCAGGCAACAAACCTGAGACCCGGCTGCGGTTGTGAAAGCTACAAAGTTGTCGGGCGGGCCTAGCAGCTGGCATGCATGCAGTGCGCACCAATGTGCATATGCAAGGCACACATGAATGCTACTAGCAGTGTTGGGGGGTGGGGACACAGACTGATCCCGACACAAAATGATGCTTGACATCTGCGCATCATTTTGTGCATCGGTGTCAGTTGACACTCAGGTTCATTCTGGTCTATAAATAGCTCTGGTCGGATGTGCACTATTTCGGGAGCTATTGCCTAGCGCCGCTGCGCCCCCGCCCACCTGGTACACGCTTGTGGAGTACACAGCGCCCAGCTCGAAACGCAGCACCTGCGTCAGGCGCTCCTCGATTATGCTCTTCGCCAGCGATGCCACCACAGCGTCCTGCAGCAGCAATGCCACATTGCAAGGCAGTGGCGGGGCAGCGGCTCAGCAGAAGCAGGGTGTCGTGGTGGCAGGTGCGCCGGTGCGGCCATGCCATGCCCGACGATGGTCATGCCGGTGGCAGTGCCATATGGTGCAGGCACACACGGGCGTGCTGCATGCCTCGCAGGGCACGCTGTGTGACACCGAATGGCAGCGCAGTGACATGTGACATGGCAGTGGCATGTGTGTCGCCTACCAGTGCCACGTGTGACATGACAGTGACATGTGCAACATGCCAGTGACACATGTGACATGCCAGTGACATGTGTGACATGCCAGTGACAGTGACATGTGTGACATGCCAGTGACATGTGTCATGTCTCACCTGGAAGAGCCCCTCAAAACTGGTCCCGCCAAGGCGCACGGGCACACTCACAATCAGCTGGGCAGCGTCTTCCTCCAGTGGCAGGCGCAGCTCACGGGTGATGGCCGTGCTGGGGTAGGGAACGTGCAAGGTGGTCACGTCCTTTGCCCGCCTGGCATGCAGCGCCACCATGGTACATGGGGTGGTATGGCGCAGTGCCAGCACCAGCAGCAGCAGCAGCAGCGGCCGCGCCAGCAGCACCAGCAGCAGTAGCGGCGGCAGCAGAAGGAAAGCTGTAAAGGTGCTGCTCAGCTCAAAGACTGCCAATGCAACCATGGCAGTGATGGGTCGCCGAAGACAGAGTGGCTCCAGCTTTGTGAGTGTGCGAAAAACGAGTGCGTGGACGTTCTGGCAATCAGTGTATGGGTGGGTGTGCCCCACAGTATTTACTTGCTTCAGTACTTGGGTATATGTTGGGCATGTACTACGTAAATCATGTACATGCTGTATGTGTACATGATACAGTACATCTGTATGGTGACAATGCTTTTGTGTGTACATGTGCATACACATGCATGTACTGCCTGGGCTGTGTATACACTTCTTGAAGTATAAATGCACATGCTACAGTAGTACTTCTGAAGTACATAGTTTAATAAGAGTACATACCTCTGCTTGTAGTATCCATATGCAACACGCAGCAAAGTGCCGCCCTCACCTGATTGGCCCAGGCGCTGGGTCAGGCACGGGAATGCTGGCCATGTAGAGTATAATGAGACGCTCCGCCTCCGCGGGGTCAATGTCTCCTACCAGAACAAGCCTGCTCAGCAGCAGCAGTACACACCACCGTCAGCAGCAGCATTGGTGGCAGCGGACCAGTGCTCAGCAGCAGCGGCCGGTGCAGCCGCCGCCCGATGCGGCAAAGCTACACATGTGTGTACCGGCATGTGTGGGAAAGGCATACCACAAAGCAGGCACGCTGCAGCAGCTGTGCCTGTTCACACTCTGGCCCAGTCTGCATGCGTTTCGCTCGCTGCCGCCGGAAATGAGCTGTCGCCAGCTGCTGCCCCCTACACGCTCACAAAAACTGCTGCGCAAACACGAAGGACCTTTCTGGCAAACTGTGGGCGATGGTGTATGTGTGTGCGTGCTGACATCCCACCTGAACTCCGCGGGGTTGGAAAAGAAGCTCTTGAAGAGCGTGACGCAGTGCCTGCAGTCCACGCTCCGCAGCTCCTCCGGCGTCCACGGCGACTCAAACGGGTGCCCCTGCAGCATGTGCAGACGCCACGTGTGCGGGTAGGTTCTGGTCGCAGCAGACCTTACTTACACACACCAGCAGTAGCTGTGACAAATGCACAAAAACTCACAAGTAGACGCATCACCCGTCACCCCAAGCCAAAAGTGTCCCACACTGCGGGTTGGCGGTGAGGCGCCGTTTCAGGGGATAGGCGTTGTTGCCCTTGCACATGCGGCGCCCCCGGTGCTTCCCATGGTGTGCCAGACATGCTGCGGTAGTAAAGGGGGCGAAGTGTCGCTGTCCACACCCACGCAGAGTGGATTACACACTTCGAAGTACTTCGAAGTGTGAGGTGGATTAGGGGGTAAGTGCGTATTATGTGTGATGATGCCATGGTCAGCCTGTACGCACGGCAGCTGACTGCGCGGGCACGAGCATGACTGCACCAACTGCAGTCCTTGCAGCCCGCACACAAACATTGTGAGCCAGCAGGGGGCTCTTATCCGGGCGGGGGGGGAGCGGGGGTGCTATACCGTACTTCAACCTGAAGTACTACTGTAGTTTATTTACTTGCACTTGGGGCGTGCAAGAGCCGCAAGGTGTTGTGTGGGGTAGTCGCGTGGAGAGATTGGCTGTCTGCTGCGAATGCCATGTATGCTACGCAAACAAGCCATGCGAAACCTACAAAGCCCTCAAGCGCAGGCAGCGCTGAGGAAGCACTGCCACCCTTCCACCAGCAGGGAAAGCGCAGTACTGTAGTACTTCAAAGTATTTATACATACTTCGTGTAGCATACCAGTACTTCAAAAGGTTTGTGTGTCATACTTCGAGTGTACAGGTGACCCCCCTGTTCCAGCCAGTTACCCCCATCCACTCCGGTGGTGATATTTGCGGGCAGTGTGTTACACCAGCGCACCATATAACTCTCCGTCACCTCCGTCAAACTGGCAAGGTGCTGCGAACACAACAGCTGCGTTATGCCCGCGCAAGCATCAGCGCCCCTCTGGCGCTGCTGTGGCTCCCGCTTCATGCTGTTGGCCATCAAATAGACAGCGGCGGCGCACCTGTGTGAGGATGGCTTTGCGCGTGTTGCGGAAGATAGTGGTGGGGTGCTTCAGACCCTGCACGCAGCTCTCGATCCTGGTGGCCATGGCCGTGCTCACGAGCGTGTCGTCGTACTCCGTCTGTGCCGTGAACAGGGCGTGCACCTGTAAATGGGGGGGTTGCGGCGGGCGCGTGCAGCACGCAGTGCCGGCCAGTTGGTGAAGGGCGGTTGCAGGGCAGTTGGGCGCTCACACTCTTGTCTGCTATCACGTGTGCGTGTGCCAACTGACTGCCACCGACAGTGACATGTGGCATAAGTCCTAGGCCTGGGAGAGTGTATATGGTTGGGCTGAGGTGTGACGCGGCGTCAGTGACAGCCCTGCGCGGGCATGGTGCCTGCGCCCCCCGGGGCACCATTTGCCAGTTACGTGTGCGCGACCCCGTGAAACTGTGCATGCGCGCAAACACACCAGCACAGTTTCAGCGCATGGCACGTTAGGCACTGACTGGCGCGCGTGAGGTGGGGGCTTCTTGGTTCTGACCAGGTGCATGGCCTGGCATTTACGCCTAGCATGGCAGTATACTTCTTGTAGTATAGGAGCCTAGCCTCATCTTGGGTGTAGCTCACGTGCTGAGCCGTGCATTGCGGGGGCTTACCAGCTGCAGCGTGGTTTCCAGGTCATCCCTGGTGCAGGAGCCGTAGCAGCTGCGCTTGTGCGACCCTACGTCCACCGCCATGTCTACCATGTGGCCCGCCAGCTGCCAGTGTGAAAACAACACAGAGCACGGGGGCAAGGAGCAAGTGCGGTCGGCGCATGGGTTGACGCTGTCAGCAGGAGACAGGGTACCACTGGTGCGAGTGGCAGCTGTGTGAGATAGGGACTCCAGGTGGCGGTATATCCTACGGCGGGCCGGCCTGCCTGCCCACACAAACACTCCCTACGCCTCTCGATCTGCTCAGGTCGTGGTGGCCCCAGTGTGTGGGTGCTTACACAGCAGCAAGTGGGAAGGCGGGGCGTGGCACTGGTTCATGAATGCCGCTGCAGTGCATGTATGTGCGTGGCACATTCTTACACGCGCACAAAGAATGCCGGTGAGCGCTCGTGTGGCAGTCATTGGCGTTATTCATGAGTCTGGTTGGGCACACAGTGCGGCCGGCCGCACGTGAGCGCCTTGGCGCTGCTGCCTGCTGCTGGTGTGTGTTTGTGGTCGCCACGACGCGCATGCAAGTGCGGCGTGGCGATATGCGCGTGACATGCCGGCATGCGTGAGGCATGGCGGCATGCGTGTGACATGACGGCATGCGCATGAGCAGCACCCCGAGTCGAGCGCCTGCACCAGCCAGTCACACAACACTGCGAGCCCGTTTTGCAATTGAGGTTCAGGTTGTTTTCAGTGCAATGCATGCCAGCTAGCCCACGGTGTGCAGCGCCTGCCACAGATCCATATGCACATGGCTGGCATGCAGACGTATGAGCAATGCCCAATGCGGCTCAGAGGAACCGTACGCACCATCTGCAAGTGCGCACCATGTGCAAGTGCATTGCCAGGGGAGAGACCCCACAGGGCAGAGAGCCTCTGTGATGATTCCAAATATCCATTTCCAGGCCTTTTTTTCCTCTCTATGGTCCCTGCCTCTTTCTTCCACGGGTCAGCTCGACTTCCGGGTGCACCATACAATACCCAAACACACCTAGTGTGCATGCGCATGCAGGGTGGCGCGCTGGCACCCCAGCAGCTTCGCTCACAAACAGGGCTGCAAGCTCTGTGTCGCCCATTCGGATTACTCACAAAAAGCTTCACAACTCACTCCAATGTGTGAAACATGCACGAGCACCAAATACGACTCATGCACGCCACATGTGCACACAATAGTAGAGGCAGGTATTCATTGTTTCTGGTGTATATGCGGCGTACATACAGCGTACACCGCCTTAAGAAACACGTTATTGTGTTGCAGCCCTACTCACCAAGTCCTGCATGACCCTGGCGGGCGCTCCAAACATGCCCAGCCACGCCATGACCGTCTCCGAGGCCACGGCATTTGCCAGCTGCTCCGCCGGCAGCTCCGTGAGGCCTGCGGCATCACCGGGCGGCGGCAAGTGTCAGCCACAGCCGTATCAATTCGGCACATTAACTGCAGGTGCCCTGGGTAGCAGTGCACGGGGGCCGCAGCAGACGCATGCAAGCTTGCGCGTGCGGCTAGTGGAATTGCCAGCGCGGTTGATTTAGACAATGTTGCCATCATAAGTTGGCAGTAGTTATAAACCAATTGATTATGTCAAGTTATCTTAATCAGCGGTTCTGCTACCTGCGGGGTGTACACCTACTTCCATAGGACGTACACATACTTCAAGTATACACACACTTGAAGTATATTGCGCAGCAGTCGTCGTGTTTGGACCAAAATGCATGGTGGTGCTGCTTGGCGGCTGCTGGCTTACAATGTGCACACGTGTGGGAGAAAGCCAGGGTGCCGGCACGGAGCGCCTGTGTGTGCGCAGCAGGAGCACTGTCATGTTGCAAATGTTGTGCAATGGCTGGCGGAGGCGGGGCGCAGCACACAGACGCTGTTGACGCGGCCAGTGTGCATGAATGATAATTGATGCCGTGATGCATTGTGGCCAGCGGCAGTGACTCTGCATTCACCTCCGTAGGCGCACATGCGGAACTGTATCTGGTCTTCCTTGAAATCCGTCCTCATGTATGTGACGCTCATGCCGTTGCCCAGCTGCAGCTCGTGGCAGTCCAACCCCTGCCAGCAGCAACGCACATCATTGCACATGCTGTGTGAGGCACACCAACGCACACCATTGCACATGCTGTGTGAGGCACACTAAGACACACCATCGCACGTGCTGTGTGAGGTACCAGCGCACACCATCGCACATGTTGTGAGGCACCAACGCACACCATCGCACATGTTGTGAGGCACCAACGCGCACCATCGCAAGTGCTGTAAGGCACCAACACACACCATCGCACGTGCTGTGAAGCACCGACACCCCACCCACACACCCACAAACACAGACGCTGCAAGCGCAGCAGTGTGGCACACCTCCACGTTGTCCCAGTGTCATGGCAGAAATTGCCGCCATTAAGGGCATGAGTTAATGCTGCATGGCGGCATGGTATGCCACTCATGGCCACGCAACATGCCACCCGCACCGCTGTACCTCACCTGCTCCCCCCTAAAGCGGAGGTGTGGACTGACTTGCATCATGCGAGGTCTGGCCTGCCAGCGGCTCACGCCCGCCTGCATGCAGCACTTTTTGTTATCAGCTGTGCAACGCAGTGACTGTGTACACACACCTAGGGCATGGTATCTGCTCCCTGGCTTGCGTGACCCCGGTTCGTGCACGCGCACAAGTGCAACTTGGTGAAACTACATGCGGTCCTTGGCAGAATTTGACGTATTCGAAAAAACAAAATGTAAGAAACCCTCAAAACTCGAATTCCTTCTGAAGTAAATGAGAAAACAAATACCGTTTTTGAATCATGTTCTCCACAGTCAGTAAAACCACATGTGTCCCCATTCGCCAAAGTTGGACAAGCATTGACTTACGAAAACAGACACAGACACAGATAAACGGGATGCTCAAATTCCACATAGAGGGGAAAATTGTCAAAGGATTTTCTAAAAGCCATAATTTCACCAACACTTGTTCTCTCTTGAAGCCACAAAATCTTCACGTGCTCGACATTCATCACCCTCGTCGCCCCCCACGGTGCGCACACTCACCAGGTCGGCAGCGCCATCATGGTGCACCCTCTCAACAATGACGCCGGGCACCACCTGCGGCGGCAAGAGATCCGCAATCTCGGTAGGCGCCCCCTCAGGGATGCCTCCCGACCACTGCCGCAGCAGTGTGCGCTGGTCCGCTGTGGCGTCGCCGCCCGAAAATGCCGCCAGCACAGCCAGTATGCCCTGCTTGGTCAGGCTTCCGCCGCTCACAATGGCCTCGATCTGGGTGGCAACAGCGTGGGTTTAGGGGGGCGGGGGGGGATGAGACCATGCATCGCCACCCAGGCGTTTGTACACAGCAGAGGCGTGGCGCAACCCCAGGGGGGAGCGGGCGTTGGTTGCAGTTGGTGTGGTGCGAAAGGGAGGAGGGGCAGCGGCGCCCCCTTGGTGAGGCACTAGAGGGTGAAAAGCAGTGAGAGGCGTCATGTGTAATGTGCTGGCGGCTGCTCACTTCGGGTCCGATGCCTGCTGGCAGCACGGGCTTTCCACCTGAGCGTGACAGGGTGAGAGGCGGCAGCAGCGGCGGCAGCAGCAGCAGCGGCGGCGGCAGCGGCGGCGGCGGCGGCGGCAGCGGCGGCAGCAGCGGCAGCCGCAGCAGCAGCAGCAGCAGCGGCGGCGGCAGCAGCAGCAGTAGTGTGCGCATGAGGTACACATCTGACCTGCAAGTGCATTGCACTGCATGCGTGCTGTGCCTGGCTGCTGCATTGTAGAGCACACCGCATGTCATGGCTGGCGGCTGCTGTGTGCATACAACTTCAACTGCAACTTCAACTTCAAGTTGTATGGGGTACCCGTGTGCCCCAATAGTGGCTAATGCTCCCCGCGTCTCTGAGGCTCTGACAGCATAGGGAGTGGTGCAAGAGGGTGAGCACGCATGTGGTATTGACATAGCCGCACCTGCAGTGAGCTGCAGTTCTCCGTGTCCGCGACCTAACATAAGCTGGGCGGCTGTGACGGCGCGCTCTGCAGCAGCCCTGGCAGCACCGGTGGGGCACGCCAGCAAACAAGGTGCAATGAGGTGAGGCTGTGGCGGCACAGATGCATGAGCGACAGCAGGAGGGGAGGCTTGACATGGAGTCTATAGAAGCACAAAACGTGTTTACAGTCGAAACGTGATGCCGCACACACAGGCCAGAAGGTCCTTGGCCCGTGCTTTGCCCGCACCCACACCTGCAGTACCAATTGCTGAAGCAGAGCGGTGTCAGTAGGACGCCTGTCCCTGCCAGCGCACCCAGCAACGCCTCATACTGCACCGGTGCCACCGAGCATGCAGCCGCTGCATGGCACATGCTGCCCCTGCTGCGCAATGGCGCGCCTTCTGTGCATACAATGTGCTAGTAGTACTGCTTCCATTGCGCCTGAACGCCCTGTGCACATGGTGTGTGCGAATGTGAAAAGGGTGACACAGCATGCTGTTGCTAGCCAACAGGACCACGATGCTGGGCATCCAATATGTACTATGAAGTACACCCAGCATCTGTCAATGTACTTCAGAAACAAATACCAGTAGTGGTAGTGGTACACCACTTCACAAGTACGGTACACAATAAGTACATGCCTGAGGCCGCCAGTGTAGGGCCGCTGGAGGTGAACAACGGTGCCAGGCGCACTCCAATCATAGCACTGCACCACGGCAGACACCTCGTCCACCGTGATGCCCTCCAGCAGTTGCAGGGTCACACTGGCCTGCAGCCACCAAGACAGTGGCGGGGATGGAGGTGGTGGTGGGGGGGGAGAGCAAGTACAATATGCAATTCAGATCGGCCCCGGTGTGGGCGGCGGGCAGGGCGCTCTGGTGCCATGCGGTACTGGCAGTGGCGCGTAGGCCACCACGACGTGAGGTGTACCTGGATGACGTGTTGCTTCAGCTGCACACCATGCACACTGGGCTTCCGCGTCCCAAGCAGAGTTCATAGAGGTACAACTTTGATGAGAACGCAAGGTTTGGCAGGGTGTACATGTACGCTTTCTGTAGTTGCTGGCCATGTGCGTGGCACTGAGCATGTGCGTGCTGCACAAGTCACCACACTGTACCGCCAGCGACATTGCAGCACCCAGGCATGCGCCGCGCGTGCACCACAGAAATGGGCACCAGCAGCGCCTGCACCACCGTTCATGCACAAGTGTGTAGTTTACCCCCCCCCCTGCGCGCGTGTACCACCACACTTGCCCGCCAGGCAACATCAGCGGCGTCGCACCAAATCATGGTGTACCGTAAATCACGGTGGTGAAGAAACCCCCCTCATATACCTGACATACTGCCTAGTACTTCGAAGTATATAGAGGTCGTCAAACGTGGCAGTGTCAATGACGATTATGAGACATCACTTTCGTAGCACGCACCAGTGTCCGAATACTGGGTTCGTGTACATACACACATATGACGTATTATTGAGAACATGACACTTGTTCCAGTATGTTGCACCAGAAACGAAGTTCATCAGGCGGCCGGGTGGGCTGGCGTCGCTAAGCATTGGGTGGCCTTCCTGACCGCCGCCATGTACGGCACGCACCTCCCACTCGATGCTGGGCTTCCTTCGTCTTGGGTGTGACACGTTTATTGACAATATGAAACCGTTACAGTATGTTACACCAGAAACAAAGTTCATCAGGGGGTCGGGTGGGCTAGCGTCGCTAAGCATCGGGTGGCCTTCCTGTCGCCGTGATTGACGGGGCACGCACCTCCCACTCAATGCTGGGCGCAGGCTCGCCGTCCAGAAAATATGCCTTGAGGGGCTCCACCACATTGGCGCTGTCCACGTGGTCCCGCTGGCGCCACAGCGCGCGCCACGTGGCCGCCTTGTGGCGCTTCTCCAGCCCAAACTCCCGCTCCGTGATGCCGTGCCTCTGGTGTAACAGCACATGGGGTGCGGCAGGGAGGCCGGCTTGAGTGGCTGGGCAGCGGCGGCAGGCCCCCCTTTTTGGTGCACGTGATTTTAAGTGGAACTCAGGACTAGTTGTGGGTCACAGCGTACACGAATTTTCATTCTGTACGCCGTGTCGAAGTATGTGATGCCGGGTATGACGTCTTCATACAACATGTTTGCAAGGCCTATATGTACGCCTTATGACGCGTTTTTTGGCGCAGACGTGCGCAGTATTTGGTGTACCAGGTAATGTACAAAGTACCTTGTAAGCCCTGAAGCCCTGACCCGTCACTACTCAGGACTGTGACAAGGGTGCAGTGAGATAGGTGCGGCTGCGGCTGCGGCTCGAAGTCGATGCACGCGGTCAGTCGCCATTGTGCGCTGCTGCGCTGTTGCTTGCAAGCGAATGCGTGGCACCACATGGTGAGGAGACCCTGTGATTGCAATGGTACGCTGTTGACATGGCGCATGTGCTTATGCCGCATGATGTTGCAAGTGTTGCTGGGACCACACACTGCACAGCCGCTGCATGGTTGTGCAACACCCGCATTGGGCAGCCTAGCTACTGGTCTTGTGCATTTGTACGTTTGCTCTGTGTTCTAGTGTGTTGTCGATTGGTGATGTCAACAGCTTTTGAGGTTTCCGCAGGAAAATTGCTGGACAATGAATACAGCACCAATATCCGCTCGCCAGGCTAGAGCATGGGAAAGCCGCTCGTACCCATGCAACATATCGTGCACTAGGGTACCAGAAGCACCAGAAAAATACCCTGCAGGCCATGCCCAGCATGTGACTAGACAAAACAAGACCTTGCTCAGGTATCACTCGCCTTGATGCGCTCCACCTCTGTCAGCACCGCCGCCAGGCCAAGTGCCTCCCGCCCATCCTTGCACCTGACATACAGCTGCCCTCCCGCACGCACACGTACATGCATTCACACACCACAGGCTTGCGTCAGTGACAAGGCCATTGCAGCGCGGCCATGGCACGTGCTGCAGCAAGTGGCCACTCTTGAACACACCGTGTTCCCTTGTCAGCATACCGAGTTCATCATGTTCATTCATGAGCACGCCAGGTTCACTCATGAGCACATCATGTTCATTCGTGACCACATCATGTTCATTCCTGAGCATACTGTGTTCATTCATGAACACACCGTGTTCACTCATGAGCACACCGTGTTCACTCATGAGCACACCATGTAACCACCATGGTACGGCGCGTGGCGCGTAAACATTGGGGGGAGGCAGAAGAGAGCAATGCAATGTAGTCACAGGCAAGCAACTACCAGCAGTACTACGTCACAGCCTGGGCAAGGGCAGGTCCCACACGCAGCAGCAGCTCAAGAATGAAGGCAAGCAGGAATATCACAGCATGCCTACAGCGCTCTCGCAAGAAAGCCAGCCATCCTGCTGCATGCCTCGCTCACTGTGTGCACGCCGCGGCGACCTGTTGCGCGCGCCGCACTGTGGCGTCCGCCCCGCAGGCGAGCACACGGCTCTGCCACCCAGCCTCCAGCACTCATGCAGCGAGCGCCGGCATGCACAGAACACGAGGAGACACGTGTGTGCGTGCGTTTCTGGCAGAGGGGATGCGAGCCGCCGACTCACCGACGCTGTGTCCATGGTGGCAAAGTGGGTTGCCAGGGCGTTTGAGGCTTTGATGAACGGCGGGTCGGCGCGGGAGCGCATTCTGCCCAGCAAACAAGTGCACGCAGGGGCAGAGCGCACTAGTGACCAGCGGCTTTGGGTGACACAGCTACTGCCGGCTACCATGGTGAGGGGCGTGCAGGCGGGCACGTGCCTGCTGCACTTACTGTTGCTGACAGCGCAAAGCCGTGAATATGTCTACACGGGGCGCACGCATGGCCATCGCTACATGCCAGCATGCATCACCTGGGGCCTTGCACGTCCGCAGGTGGGAATGCACATGAAAGCTACCGTATGTTGCAGCGCAAACCCTGTGCCCGGAGGCAATGCGGCGATTGTTCGAGTACATGACAAGCATGGTGCGTTTGTTGCGTCCGCAAGCGGGTTGTGGGGCAACTGGGACAATGGTCAAGCGTACCGATGCACCTTCATCGCTGCATTGTTGTTTGAGGGGCGGACCCAGTTGTGGTGGTGCTGGCAGGCGCATGGGTGTAGGTGGGCAGCGGCCACGCACGGGCGCCGGTTCTGCTCAAGCGATCGGCCTGTGTACCGCCAAACCACTTGCATGATAGGCACCCACTTCTGTGGTACTGGGTATATACTTCTAAGTGCATGTGCATTGCCATGTAGCAGGTTCAGCGATGCCCCACCCAGCTGCGATATCATTTTTTTGGCGAGCCTGCTTGTGGAAGAGCCACACAGAGGCGCCAGTGCTGCTCAAGCAATCGAGCCACGTACCGCCACAAGCCACATGAACCCATGTACATGGTAGATGTACACCTACTTCTGAAGTGTACACTGACGTAATGTACATAATGCAGTGCTACGCACCAATGTATACTTCGAAGCACCATGTACATGTGCTTTGAAATAGATACACTACATTGAATGCACGTCATACACTGTTGCATACACACACCTGCTTCATGTTATACCACTGTACACACACTACCATATTTTACACTACTACTGGTAGTATGTACACCAGCATACAAGCATCTACACACCGCAGCAGCGTAGACACTGGCCGCCGCAGCAAACACAGCGCGCCGGCGCTGCAACACGCCACAGCGGCGGCAAGCTGGCTCACTTTGTGAAGCGCGAAGTCAGCACATCGTGGAAGAGCTGCACCACCAAGTTTTGGCGGTAGTCGGCGACCGTGTGCAGAGGCCGTGGCTGCCGCACCTCCACGTACAGCCACGTCGCAGTAAGCTCCTGCGCACACCGGAAAGCATGCAAAGTCAGACTTTGTGCGACAGAGGTGGAGCCACGGGAGGTGCCTGCTGCAATGTGTTCGGCGAAGCCACTCCCAGTGGAAGACCACGTACAGACACAAAGATGGGTGAGTGGTGCCACCATGTTTCACACACGCGCAGTGACCGCTGGCAGCCGCAGAGTACAAGACAGACAGCATTGGTAGCGGTTTTATAGCTTCGCCGCGCACCCGCCGATGGCATTGTGCGGTCAGTAGCGTCCGCTAAAAGTGGAACAGCGCAGCTGTGGCTGCGCCTGACACGCTGGCACGCCAGGGCAAGTACCTCAGAAGTGTACACTTTACCACACAGCCCAGCGCGCTGGCAGTGCATGCACACGCACAAGCGCCTCTTGCCTTGTCCTATAGACACTGGCATGGCAAGGAAAGTACCTCAAAGTGTGTAGTTTCTCACACAGCCCGGCGCACTGGCAGTGCACGTGCACGCAAAAGCGTCTCTTGCCTTGTCCTCATATATGTTCACGAGTGGCTTGGGCTGCATGGGTATGTCAATGGCGGCTCGCGGCAACACCCCCTCCGCCTTGGGTGACACCACGCCAAACTCCGCCTCTATCGCCGCCACTGCCTGGTCGGTGCTGTCAAAGTCTCCCACCGCCATCACGGCCGTCAGCTGCCGCAACGAAGCGCATACAGAAGGCAGTGCTCAGCACTTGCTAATCAGCGACATTTCTGGCACCAATATGGCGTCATGTCTTGCAGTGGGGATGACCAAAAACGAGTTTTCCCTGAAGCCCCCAAACGCCATGACGGCCATGAGCTGTCGCAGCGCAGCGCATGCAGAGGGCAGTGCTCAGCACGCGCACCATGCACTGGCAGGGACCATCGACATTTCTGGCTCTACATGTGAGGTAGGGACTCCAGACGGCGGTATATCCTATGGCGGGCCGGCCTGCCCCCACAGACGCTCCGCACGCGCCTCGTAGATGGTTTCCGCTGTGGTTGGCCGCAGTGGCGGTGTGCAGCAAACATGCGAGCAGGCACGTGTGCAACCCTGCTGCAGGCTGGGCGCCAGTACGCTTGAGTAAAAAAAAAAGCGTTGGCGCGAAATAGTTGCCGCGCCACAGCAGTAGATTGGCGCGGCATTGATAGGCCAGCAACCGGCTGGTATGCAGGGTCACAGAAGGCAGTGTCTACTATGTGGCTTGCCTGAGGGTGGTATGTCCGGCTGTAGAAGCCGCGGACGGTGGACGGCGGAGCATTCATGATCACGTCCACCAGGCCAATGGGCATTCTCTCTTAGCGGATGTACATCGGGGCAGACACGAGCAGCAACAATGTCGGCGCAGGCAGGTTGGGCCACAGACGCAGCAGGTATGTTTATCATTGGTCACACGAATGCACCCGCTGGGAGGTGACAGCAAGTGCTGGTGACATGTGGCTGCCATGTGCAGCGGACATTGGCGCCAGTCACAGACGCCAGCACGTGCTCTTGCGGGTGCTGCTGCACTGTGAACACCACGCCACCACGTGCCACCGAACGGTGGCGTGGAATGAGCCTGAGGCAGGTGTGTGCACATTGTACATCCCGCGCACCTCTATTGCGCACACTGCCATCTGCACAAAAGTGTGCATGTACTTTTAAAAGTACACACAAAAAAACTACTTCGAGTCATTGCCTCCGAGGTGGTGAACAGTGTCCCTGCTGGCGAGAAGGGGGCACTGCCAGAACATTGCAGGGGCCCAAATGCACCTCTAGAAGTGCATACCACACCAGACGGAGGCACATGAACGGCCACAGCTTGCTGTGTGGCACACTGCAGTTACAACCAAAAGTACAGTGCAGGCAAGCCTGGAGCGTTTCAACGCATGACGGCACCTGTTATGGGCCGCCTGCACCTGGAACACATGCTTGTGCGTGCATTGCTGCCGCACCTGATCTCAAAGCAACCACGATGTGACCATCCCTGTTGACACTGGTGTCATGCATACTTGCAATTCATGAAATTCATGTCATAGATACTCGCAATTCATGTCATAGAAGTACACACATATACACAAGTTTTCCACAACTGGCATGTCTGCCGCTTCACAAACCTGGGCCGCACTCGAGTACAGACCTGGGTAGGGGCTGCCTGCATAGATGGTGTTTGTGTACGTATCGCTGGCCCGCCCAGTTGCGTTGCGTCCCCCGCGCCACTCCTCCACCACAACACTGCGCTCCCTCTCCACGTCCTCATCAGAGATGCGGATCTCCATCGTCTGCAACAGCATCGGCAGCGGCGGCGGTGGGCGCAAGCATTGCTCAGCAGCGGCAGCAGCGGCAGCAGCAGCAGCAGCGGCAGCAGCAGCAAATCAAATACAGCATTGACATACTGCTCAGGACACACATGTGACATGGCCAACACATGTGGCTGCTGCATGCCGGTGCGCACCACCTGGGGTCACGCAGGCCCACAAGTGCGAGTTACTGACACTACCAGTAGTGACCGCACATGCCATGTTGTCAGGTCTGCATGGGGCAGGGCATACTTCAAAGTACTACTGTAGTATACCATTGCTGCATGCCGACACGCATGTCCTGGGTTCCCGCACGCCCACAAGTGTAAAACACACAACCTGGTAGCCGCATGCAGCGGGGAGCCGTCGGCGAGCCTGTCCGCACTGGCCAGTGGGCGACTGTGCAACACGCGCTGTGGTGGGCCAACGTGTGCAATCACTCAGGGTGCACAGGCGCCAAGATACGCCAGACGACTGCTGGCTGGGCACCGTCGTAGCAGCGCGGTGGCGGGGGGTGCGTGCGCACTCACCATCTGGCGCAGGGTCTTGAGGCCTTGCTGCAGCATGGTGGGTGGGTCCAGGGGCACACGCAGCTCGTACACCGTGTGCTCAAAGGAGGTGTAGGCGTTGTTGTGCGGGCCAAATTTGATGCCCATGGCCTGCGCAGCCGCCCAAGCGCAGAGTGACTGAAGTTTGACAGTACGGGTGTTGGTACAAGTAGAGGTAGCTACATTGGGGCGAGTGTTTGCACAGCTTCAAGCTTGCATTGTCGAGGCTTGTAAAAGAGGAGCAGTGTATGGATGGAGTGATTGCTGCAAGTACCTTTTGGTGGCTACTGTGATAGCGCGGGTCAACCCCTTCTGGTAACTGTTTTGGGGGCTCCATAACTAGCTAGCTTACCCCGCCCACCACTGTCTTGTGTTGGCAGCTGTAGAGCAAACATTACGGTAAATGACTTCAAAAGCTGCTTGACTGGCTTCCAAACAAACGCACCCCCCCCATAGTTTGGGTCCAAAATAATCACAATTCCTGGGTACAGTAGCTCTTAGGCACCAGACCCAACACGCGCTGCATGGATGGCGCCAGTGACCGCTGCTGCTGCTGAGCACGGCAGCCACTGCTGCTGAGCACGGCAGTCACCGCTGAGCTCAGCAACCAGTACTACTGAGCATAGCAGCCAGTACTGCGGAGCACTAAGGCAGCTACGATACCACATTTACCCACCATGACCCTGTTGCCGCCACGACCCTGTTGCCAAGTCTGGCAAGAGAGTGTGTTTGACACCCTACTGAAGAGCACTCTGGCGCGCTGCCCGCGCTGCCTTTACCTACAAAAACATGACATGATGTGTGCATTTGAGGTCCCACACGCGCCGGCTCTGGCACTGCCACAGGTAACAGCAGAGCTCAGGGCTTCGCCGCCTGTGTAATCATTATAATCCCGATTGCATAACCAGACACCTTACATGGACTAGCAATAGGCAAGGGAATGTACTTCAAGAAGTACTTGCCTCAAAGCAAGTTTTGATGTGGTTAGGGCCTGCATTTTGCTACAGTGTACCTAGGCAGTGTTCAAAAACATTTCCCCTTGTTCCTAGTCTGTGGGACAGTGTGTGCCGATCCCCTTGTCTCAAAGCCTGAGACAAGACTGCAGTAGCTCACCTCAAGGTCCTTAAGCAGCTGAAACTCTCCTGTCATGCCCTCCGAGCCTCGGAACGCCAGGTGCTGTGGGCGAGGGGCAGCAGCACAGGGTAACAGCAGCGCGGCAGTGCGCATGTGAGCAGTCAGCTGCAGCAGCGCGCGTCGGCACAGTTGAACTTGCCTGCCAGGACATGCTACACACAGTTCAATAAGTATTTGGGTGGCACTTGAAGTAGCGCAAGGACTTGAAGTAGGGGGAGTGCATGCTGCCATGACTCGCGCCCATGGGCGTTGGCATGGCATGGGTATGTGCATGTACATGACGCCACTGACAGAGGTATGGCTGGTAAAAGCATGCAATTCAGACTAGATGGACGTCAACATGCCATAAAGTAACTGTAGCGTCAAGTGTAACTTCAAGTAAAACGTACCTCAAGCAAGTGTGCCAGGCCGCGTTCATCCTCCCTCTCATCCAGGGAGCCCGCCTTGATAGCCACCCTCAGTTCAGCCCTGTTGCGTGGCAGTGAGTTCTTCATCACAAAGTACCTGATGCCATTCTCCAAAGTTCCTGCAGACACAGGCACAGGAGCAACAGCAGCAGCAGTTGCTGAGCAGAGCTGCCAGCACCTACTTCAACAAACAACAACGCGCGGTCCAAGCGCTCGCCTCCACTCGTCCGCCCTCTGTGCCGCTGCACGCAGTGTACCCGCCAGCTGGCTTGCGTCAGCTCTACTGTTGCACACCAAGTCAACCATCCGCTCTGCATTCCAGTCCGTACTAGGTATGCTGTACGGAAACAGGTCCCACACAGAGGTGTGTGCAACCTTTTTGAAGTTGCTTGTTTCAAGCAATCCGTGTGTGCAGCAGCACCAGCAGCAGCAGTGCCATGGCCCATGCACAGCAGTACCTGTGACAATGGCATCGTCTAGAGGTACTGGCTGCTTCAGGCTGAACTTAATCACAGGTGGCGCCTGTGCTTTGGCTTTGTCCTCAGCTGCTGCTGCTGGTGCACTTGTGACTTTGGCGGTCTCCGCCACCAGCTCTGCCGGCAGTTTGGCGCTCTCCGCATCCAGCACCACCTCCGATGACAGCTGCCGAGTCAGCACCATGCTGCTATCCACACCTTAGGCGGCAGGGCGCCAGCGACACTGTCAAGGCAAAAAAACCGCGCTGTCGACTATCTCACATGACAACATGCGCCAGGGAAAGTTACTGGGAAAGATCTTCGGCAACCGGCCGTTAGGGGGTTTGCTCAGCGCTAGCAGCCGTACACCCACACTCGCTGACAACAAAGCCCTCATCGACTCGGATGCATCACACCCAAAACTCATGAAGACTCATTGAAGAGTCTGTCTGATCTTAGGACACCGGCGCCTCGTAGCATGCCCTGCCAAAAAAATTGAGTGGTTCGGGCGCTCAGCTGTTTTCAAGCCTTAGGCATTTGCCAGTCGCACGTGCCCGGTGTCATGATCAAGCAGTGCTGCAGTACTCGTAGCATGCGCAGTGGCTGCGCAGCAATGAAATGCTCTATGCATGATGGCATGGCACCGTTGCAGCTGCCAGGGTTGTGAGTGTCAGCATTTTGCACGAGCAACTTGCAAGGCAAGCTTGTGGTCAAAACCCCAGTTGGTATGAGCACTGTGGCTTCCGTATTGCAGGGCAGACTGCTTGCAGCGCCTTATGACACATGAAGCGGTACATGTGGTTCTAACATAAATGTGCATTGCCCAGAGCAGGATAGGATACCGGAGGCAGTGCGCTGTTTGCAAAGTGCACCGCCCACTCTGCAGCCTACTTCGTGAAGTACATAGGGACTGCTTTAGTTAACACTACATGAGACCTTCCGCGTTAACACTGGCACGCGTGGCACCTCCTGCGCAGATGAACAAGTGCTGGCACACAACTGCCTCAGTCTCTCCGGCACCTGCAGCAGACTACAGCAGTGCACTGCCCGCCTGCGCATGCTGTGGTCTGCACTATGCTGGGTCACAATGTTGCTGAGCCTAAGGTGCTGCTGCCACATGTTATTCTACCAAGCAGATGCACTAAAGCTGTCATGCATGGGTTTTGTCAAGCTGTGGCGCACACTATCACGCGGTGTGGTGCAAATAGACGCACAAATGAGTTGTACAACTGCTTGTGATGCTGTCAATAACAGCCAAGTTTCTCAGGTGCAGTCTAAGGCGCACAACAGAGAGAGCAAAAGAAACGGGCTGTGCTCAGCACACCAAAGTGTGTGAATACTCTGTAAAAGCACAAACATACATGTGCCATTATCTAGAAGTATGAAAAATGTTATGGCACAGCCACATGGACGGCGTGCGGGAGTCATCACAGGGCGCAAGCACCCACCCACCCATACCCCTGCCTGGCTAAGTAGTAGTGGGAAAAGTTGCTAGAGCCACAGCGGCCAGGTATGTGGGCTGGCATGCTACAGCTGCACTAGTTGGTTAAGCCAGCACCGGCAGTGCACTAAGAGCCCAAAGCTCGACGCCTGGCGCCGTGCCAGTGCGTATGCTTTGCGACGCCGTTCACTACCGGCTGCTGGTGTGTCTGGGAACTGCACTGCAGCTGCTGCTGTCATGAAGCACCATCACCTGTTGCGGGGGTTTCAACGTCTGCCATGGAGCTTGCTGACCAGCGTACCAGGTGCGCGGGCGCCAACACCAGCAGCGTCCCCTGCCACCACCTCCCACCACAGCGCCAGCAGCGGCTGCACAAGCGGCACTCGCCCGTCCTTCCTTCACCACCCCGCTGCTCAGCAGCACGCAGCTCCGCTCACCGTGCTCAGCAGCAGCTCCTGACTGTGTCCACTCCACCAGGCCGCCCTCGCCTCCCGCGCAGCAGCCGCTTCACCGGTGCTCAGCAGCAGCTGCCTCAGCAGTGCTCAGCAGCAGCCGCTTCACCAGTGCTGAGCAGCAGCTTCCTGACCAGCGCTCGGCAGCAGCAGCGTCACCCAGTGCTCAGCAGCAGCTGCCTCACCCAGTGCTCAGCAGCCCCCCCCCCCCCCCCCCCCCCCCCCCGCTCAGCCCAGCAGGTTGTCCTCGTCCCCCGCCTCCGGCGACTGCTCAAACAGCTTCTGCACCGCCGCTGCGCGCTCGGCCTTGCGCCGCTCCTCGTCCGCCTGCACCCGCGCCGCGTCCGCCGCCCGTGCCTCCTGCCCCAGCAAATCGTCATCGTCGCCGGGGCCTGCGGCGGGAGAGTCACCTCCCCCTGCCCCCCCCTCCACCGGCTCGTGGGTGGCGGCAAACTCCGGGTTGTACTTGCGCGTTTCCTTGGCGTACTTGTCGTGGGGGCCCACATTGTCCTCCTTCATCTTGCGCAGCTCGCGCATGAGGTCCTCGCTGTACGCGACCTCGCCCTCCACCATGTACTCCTCGGCGTTCTGCATACAGAAGTTGAAGTTGAAGTTGGGCAGTGGTGGGTCAATGCGCTCTTGCAGCGGCAGCCGTGGCAGCACGATCACGTTCCTGGCATGGCTGTGGCACTAGGTGCCCCCAACAACTGTAATAATGCCTAGGCAATGGTAGCCGCGGTACGGAAGTTCTCTCAGCAAGGGGCCTTGTGGCAAATGTCAAGGGATACATAGAGGCTTGCACTTGCAGCAGACCAGTTGACACAGTGCATGCATACATGTTGCCGGTGTCGTAGCACCACTGCAACAGTGTAACAGTGTCATGCCACACAATATGACAGTTGGGGGGGGGGGGGTGATGCGCACAACATGGCATCTACCATATGAGCAGCAAAAAGTTGTGTCACCACCTGAATCAGTTGAATTGGGCCACAAACCACTTCCCAAAGCCAGGCAGTACTGTGCGTCAATTTTGCAGCGCATAAATGAATGCATGCGGGCACCAACTGTCAGAATCATGCTGTACACCACCCCGTTGTACCCCTCCGCGCCAGTGGCACACCGGCCTAAACCCACCTGCTGGAACTTGGTGTTCTCCTCCCTCACACGCTTGCGCTGCTCGCTCATGTCCTTGGCACTGATGCCCGCACATCGCGCCAGCACGTACAGCAGCGTCCCCACGCCCACCACCGTGGGCGCCAGCTTGACGCCCTCATCCGCCTTTTTCCCCTGCGGCGACTCGCTCACTGCCCTGCTGGCGGCGGCAGCTGGCGCGGCCTCCGCCACCTCGTCAGCCGCGTCCAAGACGTCAAGGTCATCCTCGTCCCAAAGGTCGTCCTCGAACTGGCGGAGGCAGGGGCGAGAGGGAGAAGGTGTCGGTCAGCTAGTTGCATGCACGCATTCCCCCCCGTTGGGTGGGATCTTGGCACAATGAGTTTTGTGCATGCAAGCATGCTGGCTGGTTCGGTGGATGCCGCGGTGGTGGGCTCACCTCCAGAACGCGCTGGGCCTCTGGGGTGGCCACGGGAGCGGCGTGAGCCACCCGGGGGGCCAGGCTGAACCTAATGGCCGCAGCCGCAAGCAGGCCAGCAGCAACCTTGCGGATACGACGGCGGCCTGGGTGTCCCGATTGAAGCTGCTCCTGGTGGTGTTGCTGCTCTATTCGGCCGAAGAAAAAGCGGCGCAGAGCTGCCCTCTTGCCAGTTCTGGGTGTCTCCATCACCAGGTGGGCATGGGGACGTGCCGCTGCTGCCACAGTGGGTTGTTGGGAGGTTCGCCTCAGTGCGGATGCTGCAGGCGGTGTTGGCGCCAGAAAGCCAAGTGCGCCATCCAGGGCTGCAAGGGCCACCAACGACAGCACCTGCAGCTTCATCCTGCGCCGAGCAGCAGGTGCCACTGTTCCCTGCTGCTGCACCAGTCACACAGCCTTCCCGCTGCTGTGTGCGCCGTCAGGTGGTCCCGCGTCCCACACAATGCTTCACGTGGCTGCACGGCTGAGAAGGGACAGCGTCTTTCGACCCACGAACTTTATGTTGCCTTCACAGGAAACGGTTTTCTGTGCGCTGTCGCATAGCACTGCAGTTCATTGTGGCGGCGACGGTCTACGACGATTACATGGTAGACCTGTAGCAGCGTACTGTGACGCCAATAACTGGCGGGACGCTCTAGGTGTCGTCACCGATAGGATTAGCTAGAGAGGCAGGGGCAAAAGAGGACCGCGGCACTTCTATCCAACTGCCCCATAGACCCAATTTTCACACACGCCGACAGCCGCACCACCACCACTTGGCGGGCAGCGCACCAACCACCACTGCGGCGGCGGCGGCGGGTGAGGCACTGAGCTGCTAGGCGGGAGCGGATAGCGGCCGCTGGCGGAGCGGGGGCGAAGTCGGCGGTGGCGGCGGCGGGCTTGACAGGAGCAGCCAAGGCGGTGCTGGGGCTGCAGCAGCGGCAGCGCCAGCCAGCATGGGGGACAGGGCAGAGGATGGGGGGGGGGGGAAGCGGCTGGACGCGCGCGTGGAGTACATGCGGAATCGCATGCTCAGCAGCTTCCCGAAGATGGCGGGCCCCAAGTTCGACAAGTCCTTCACCTCGGAGGAGTCCCAGACGAAGCTGATGGAGTTCCTGGATGGGGCGGACCTCACCAAGCCCTTCCTGTACTGCCCGGACTCCATACGGTTAGACACCGCCATGCCCAAGAAGCTGCCCAAGGGCAAATCCCTGGTCTTCATCAAGACCAACGATGGCACCCCGGTGGCTGCGGACCGCATAGGGGCGGAGGTGCTGTGCGTGGAGGTGGGCGGCAACACCCCCTTCGAGCACGTGGAGCTGGTGGCCCAGGAGGTGTTCCTCCCCGTGCTGAGCAACGGGGCCAACCAGGCGCGCTGGGGGGAGGTGCCGACGCGCGAGATCATGGACAAGTTCTACTCCTTCCTCAGCAGCAGCACCATTCTGTGCGGGCAGATCCGCGGGGAGACGCGCCTGCCGATGCCGCCCATGGACGTCGGCAGCGGCCCCCAGCAGGGGAAGAACCGCATCTCGCTGCTGGAGGGCGCCATCATCACGTGGACCAAGCAGATCAAGTCCGTACTCAAGCAGGACCCGGAGGGGCAGCTCAAGCAGGGCATGCACCCCACGCCGGACGTGGAGATCGAGTTCTGGAAGTCCAAGGCCAGCAACCTCAACTCAATTTTTGAGCAGCTGCAGGGACCCTCGATCCGGCGCGTGCTGCGCGCGCTCGACCAGAGCAAGTCCACGTACTGCACGACGTTCGCGCGCCTGTGCAAGGAGGTGTTCACGGCGCGGCTGGAGGCGAATGACAACATCAAATACCTGCGCACGCTGGAGGACTGGTTCGACAAGCTCAACGGCGAGGCTGACTTCCCGCGCCTGCTCGAGCTCTTCAAGCCCATGATGCACATCATCCTCCTCATCTGGAAGAACTCCAAGCACTACAACACGCCCGCGCGCCTCGTGGTCCTCATGCGTGAGATCTGCAACAGCCTCATTGCCCAGGTACGGGGGGTGGGGGGAGGGGGGGGGGGGGGGGTCCTGGGTGTGTGGGTCGTGCGGGCGACTGTAGTCGCGGTGGGGGG
>JAULBY010094419.1:8256-29006 GCA_032358315.1 Ophiocytium majus
GGGGGGGGGGGGGGGGGGGCGTGGTGATGCCTTGGAAGGGTGCCTCACATTCGCTCAGCAGTGTCGGTGAGCATGTCGGGGGTGGTATTGATGATAATACCGGTATAATGGTACAGAGGCAACAGTGGTAGCAAACAATGACACGCCACAACTGCTGCCTTGCAGCATCCCAACCCTGTGCACGCGACGCTCCGAATTGCGGAGTAATTTTGGAAAAGATTACGATTCCTGCAACCCTACTCACATGGCTCCGTAGCGCAGCAGAGGGTCCCTGTCCCTGCTGAGCTGCTCGTATAGCGCCTCGCACCCCTCCTCGGCGCCATACATGCACAGCGCAATGCCCATGGCCAGGCCGCGGATGATCTTCTCGTGCTGCGTCTCCTTTGCGTACGCCACCATGTCCTTGATGGCGGTCGCGCAGGCGGGAGAGCTGCTCAGCACAACAGCGGTGGTGGCAAGCCGAGTGGTGCAGTCAGCGGCGGTGGCGAGCCGAGTGGTGAAGTCAGCGGCGGTGGCAAGCCGAGTGGCGAAGTCAGCGGCGGTGGCAAGCCGAGCGGGCAAGTCAGTGGAGGCAAAGAGTAGGGTGGCACGGACACGTATATGGGCATGTTTTCCTTGTCAACGCATGCGCAATAAGTGACTACTGTTTCTTTCAAGATGTTTAGCGATGTACACTGTACATACGCTCCGTATACGGCGGGTATGACTTGTATACGGCGGGTATGACTTGCTCATATACTTCTGTAAGTATGTTTTTGGGCAACCCCTAGCAAAGTGCATGCAAGCTGGAGGCAGTGTGGGGTGTAAGGGGTTAGCTGCGTTCAGCAGCGGCGGCGGCGGTGGCAAGATGAATGGCGGCGGCAGCAGCGGAGAGGCTTCATGGGCTGCAGGAACTGGGGGGGGGGGGGGGGGGGGGGGCAACAGCAGCAGCAGCGCTGGCAAGATGGGCGGTGGGCCAGCAACACTAGTGGTGGCGTCAGCAGCGGCAAGGATGCTGCAGAAGCTGGGAAGTTGGCAAACATGAGTGCAACAGGGGCAGCGGCAGGACAGTCAGTAAAAGCGTCCGTCAACAGCTTTGAACAGGCACCACAGATGTGCAAGACTGGTCTGCGGCGGCCAACTGGCACACACCCGGAATGACTATGGAAGCATCAGCGGCAGCAGCACCAGCCGCAGCGGCAACACCACCGGCGGCAGCCGCACTGGCATTGCAAGTTCAGGAAGCACGGCCTTTCGAGCATGAAGCAGCACGTAAGGCACACACACACCTGGTGCCGCAGCCAACCATGAGAAGGCCAATGGCAATGGCGGCTGCCTCTCCCGCGACGGCGCTGTCCGTGAAAAGAACGTTCTTCAGTTCCTCGTACATTTCCTCGGAACCGGTGGCCATGGCAGCGAGGCCCAGACCCAGGCACGCGCCGTGAAGGACGGCCTCGTTGCTCCCCTGGTCATGGGAGCACGGTGGGGAGAGAGGGTGCATGTGTGCCACATGTTATGAATAGTGATGGATCACGGCGTATAACGTATTTTATACTACAGTAGTACGTTATAAAAAATACAGCGTATTTCTACGCCCAAAAACGCGGTATACGGCGAATTCGCCGTATAAATACGTTCACCTGTATGCGTTATACGGCGTATTTACATTCGTTATACGCCGTATAATGCGAAAATTATACGCTGTGACCCATCACTAGTTATGAAGAGTGATGCCCCAAAAGCCGCATGGCACGTGGTGGCCTCCGCGCCTGCCAACATGCGCCATCTCTTGAGCTACCACACTTATAGCGAGAGTCTCAAATGATGTGTGTTGACCCCGCAATGCATCGCTCTGTGCTGCTCAGCAGGAAAAAATTGTCCGCAAATTGGCACACCTATGGCCGTTAGTCCCGTGATCCCAAGAATTGCGCATGTGCTGTCAACATGATTACACACGAGCTGGGGTGTTTTTTGTGGTTAACAGTATGATGATGGCTGCAGCTGCAGCAAATCAATACCTCTCACTTGCTTGTACCGAATGTGTCGCTCATGTGCGCATACGCAGCCGTGGCAAATCACGCCACTCGCTTCGTCCGCCTCTGCAGCAACGCACAACCTACAGCTACTGTAGAGTCAAGGTTGTAAATAACAACACATATGCTACGGCCCCTCGTGCATGCTCGACATGTTAACAGCTTGGCTGACACCTGTGCCCACATGGCCTTGGCCAGCCATCACCGCACCCTGCCCCCTCTGCAGCATCAGCGGCTACATGAAGTGCATCCACGGTGAAAAACGCTACCGATGAAACTGCGGCGGCTCTCACTGAAGTAAGGGGTCCACAGGCCCGCATGACTTTTATACAAAATGACAGACGCAGGTCATAATTCGAATTATTACATGAGTTAAACATATGGGTTTACTTGTTCCAGTGCAGGTTTCAGAGCAGTATGAGGCATCTAGCCCCCCCCCCCACACAAAACACCACGACTGTCAACCTGCACCATACCTACAGCCACAAACACAAACCAGGTGCGCACGCCAATCACCTGCGCGCGCACAGCCTTGGCCAGGTACGCCACCACACCCTCCCCCTCCCCAGCGCCGCCAGCGGCAGCAGCGGCAGCCGCGGGTGCATCGCCCGCCTCACCGCCCCCCGCCGCCGCCGCCCCTGCGCCCGCTGCCTGCATGGACTCTATGCCATGGTTGGCGTGTATGAGGCCAAGGGCATAGAGTGCGCCACCCTCGCTGTAGGGGCTGGCGCTGACGCCGCCCTGTGGCAGGTGCGGGGGAGTGGGTAGGGGGATGGGGGGGGGGGGCAGCAGCAGCAGCGGTGGGAGCGGCGGCAGCAGCAGCAGCAGGGATGGCGGTAGTGGCAGCAGCAGCAGCAGTGACAGTAGCAGCAACAAGAGCAGCGGCAGCAGCAGGAGCGGCAGCAGCAGCGGTAGCAGCAGCAGGAGCGGCGGCAGCAGCAGGAGCGGCGGCAGCAGCAGGGGTGGCGACAGCAGCAGTAGCAGCAGCAATAGCAGTAGCAGCAGCAGGAGCGGCGGCGGCAGCAGCAGCAGTGAGTGTGTGCATGAGCACCAGAGTGTGGCTTGACAGCTTGCCAGTGCGGGGGGTGCCTGGTAACAAGCAAGCGGCGCGGTTGTTCGCTGTCGGCATGCTGACTGTATGTGTGCAGCCGCAGAGCCAGGCCCCACGGCAACAGGCAATAGGTAACGCAGGAGCGGCACAAACTGCAACTTGAACTGCCAATGGCGCTGGATCTGTAACTGCAACTTGCCTGTGACAGATTCGGCTGCAGCACGGCCACGGATTCGACCACGTGCATGCGCAAGAAGAGCACACGCTTACACTTAAACTTCACGGCGGCACGTGCTTGTTGCATCAACTGCATCTGCCGTGCGGCTGGAGCTCCAAGGGACCACGCAATTCAACTTCCAGCTGCAAAGGCAGCATGCACTTCAACTTTACTTCAACTGCCAAGCGGGTGCTGGGCCTGTAACTTCAACTTGCCTGCGGCAGGTACGGCTGCAGCACGGTCATGGACTCTGCCATGTGCCCCTTGTGTATGACGCCGATGGAGGCGGTGGCGCTGAACTTGCCCCAGTTGGTGGCGCGGCCCATCCAGTCCAAGTTGTCCCGCAGAAAGGCGTCAACGGTGGTGCCGGCGTTCATGAAGGCGTGGGAGACAACGGTGGCGTTGTGCAGGACGCTGTTGCGCGCCTCCACCGCTGCCTGCTCAGCAGGTGAATAGCAGCGGGCAGCAGCAGCAGCAGCATGTGCATTAGGAGCAACAGCAGCAGCAATAGCAGCAGGAGCAGCAGGGGCAGGAGCATTAGGAGCAGCAGCAGCAGCGGGATTAGCGGCAGCGGCAAATGGCAGCATCTGTGCTCAGCAGCAATGCAGTCGGGGTGAAACTTATGGGCGTGCCAGTCAGCGCATAGTGCAGTGTCATACAGCAAATGGCTGTGCCAGTCTGTGTACAGAAGTGGTTTTCTGGGAACGCCGCTACCATGCCTTTTTGCCGCAGGCTGCGCGCTAGTGACATGCGTGTGGGATGAGGGTCCAGCAGGGGACCGAAAAGGTCATCGGAGAAACACACCAACACCATGTCAAGTGGAAACGACATGCCTTTTGTGCCACTACTTCACCTGCTGCTGCCGCAGGTACTGCACAATACCTTTATTCGGCTCCGCTTGGGGCGCCAAACGCCCTGTGCACACGGCTCATGTGCAGCTGGAACAGCATGATCGTTATCAAGCAGTCTCCTTTACAGTACAGCTTCAAGAGTAAAAAGCCCAACTTCAATGACTAATCCACAAACTTCAAGAGTGGGCGAGACTTGCCTTGATGGTGTTGAGGATGAGCACATCCGTCTTAGTCTGCTTGAACATGAAGTTGAGGGACAGGTCGGAGCTGAAGCCGCCTGTCAGCACCAGCCACAGCTTGTCCATGCGCCCCCAGAACTCCTGCTCAGCAGCCGATGGCGCAGGAGTGTGCTCAGCAGCACGGGCAGTAGCCAGCAGCAGCAGCAGCAGCGGCAGCAGCGGTGGCACATGTGCCATCAGCGCAAGCAGCGCTGGCAAGCATGGTGGGTTGAGGTTCAACTCTGTGAGGCATTTGGGGCAAGCCCCATCCTTGAAAAAGTACATGGGATGTGCATTTCAAGCAGACACATTTTTTTAGTAGCCAACACGCCAGACCCAGCAACACAGCACCAATTAAAGCGCAATCCTGCTGCTGCTGTTTTGTGTCCCTGCCAGCAACCTCATGCCCCTGCCAAACAACCCACCAGGGGCTGCACAGCCATGCTGTCGCCCCCAGCCACAGCAGCACCAGCGGCAACGTCACCAGCACACACTCTGATGCATGCGACGATAATGGACGTGCCGAGAATTGCAGCCTTGCGGTGCCAATCCTGCCATCCATGTGTGTACATGGTAATTTTTCCCTGTCCGCACGACCTTGGTTCTTGCCCGCCCACACATGCAAATTGATACTAGTAACACTACATGTAGACATGCGCATACCTACAATTTAGTACATGACGCCCTAAGCGGAGTTTACTACAAGTACATGAAGCCATCCTGTGAGCATGTCTAACGGGGACACATGACCATTGCTTGGTGCTGGCTTTCTTGGCCTCGGACTCTTGCATGCCCACGGGTGCAATGAATACAACTACTTCAAGTATAGTACTTGAAGTATATCAAAAGCAGAACTTAACTTATGTCGTGTGTTCACCTCGTCTCCCTCCTCCTGCGGCTGCTCCGCAAGCAGTGGCTCCGTGTCCATGCTGTCGCCACCGCCAGCCGCAGCTATACCGGTATGGTTATCATATCAACAGTAGATAGTTAAAGTGCATGTTCACCTCGTCTCCCTCCTCCTGAGGCTTCTCAGCAAGCAGTGGCTCCGTGTCCATGCTATCGCCAGCGCCAGCCGCAGCCGCGCTCTCTGCTCCCTCCTTCTCCTCAGTCGCAGCGGGCTCGGCTGCGGCCACAGGCGTGGCGCGCCGCGGCAGGTGCTTCGACAGGTCCAGGATGAAGTGCTGTAAAGAACAACAGTACAGCGAACTCGCGATTTAGTGCAGGGTAGTGTGACTCCCCTAGCACCCCGCACTAGCGCAAGACCCGCTAAATCAAATAGCGCATTGTGTGTCGTTTGTATACAGCCATGTGGTCTGTGACATGTATGTGGGCCCCGCAGTAAACCGCATAACGCATTGAATCAAAGTGAAGTACAATCGCAAGTGCACTGTATCAGAGAAGTCGGTTGTATGGCAGTTATGGAACCATACGGGCCATGGCTGCAGCTGCTGGAAGGGTGGGTGCATGCCAAGCGCAGCATGTGCTCAGCAGCTGCTTGGGGCCAGCCCAGTCTGCAGCGCGAGCACCTATTGCTATGTTATTGGCTGCTAACGTAGCATAGCAACACCATACTGGCAAGGACAGGAGAGTGAGCAACAAACCTCAAAAAGTGGTGCATGAAACACCCCACCATGTCGCCGCCTTTTGCGCGCGGATTGTGGGGCATAATGTCGCGTTCCAACGCATGCTGTCACTTGCCATTGGCCATCCTTCGTTCCTGCCATTCTGGGGTTTCATGTTTGAGGCTGACTTTGCCAATGACCCTGGAGAATGCTCTGCTAACTGCTGCAGCAGCCCCCCCCCCCCCCCTGAAAAAAGCTCCGAGTGTGTGTGCACGTGGCTTCACACCCGTGTACAAGGGTCAAAAGCAGTGCGGTATACCCACGCTCGGAGGGCAAGCGCACACAATAACTTCAAATCCAACTTCAACTCCAACTTCAAATACAGCATCCTGTGCGCGCGCACCTGGTTCTCGGACTCCACCAGGTCAAAGGCAATCTGGTACGCCAGCAGGACACTGTCCTGTGACCCGTGCAGCAGCTGCTTCAGAACCTCTGCCGCCACCACCGCCTCGCCCAGCACCTGCAGGCAGCGCACCACCGCCGTGTGGTCCACCTCCTGCGCACACCCTCACGGCATCCGTCACACAGGCAGCAGTTACGCACGCAGCGGTTACACATGCGGCACTTACAAGACAAAGATGAGGGAGAGAAGATGGGGGTTCCCGTTCCCGTGTCTGGTGGGTAGGAATGTGTGCAGCAGTGGCAAGTGTAGACACAGCAACCATTTTGTGTGAGCAGAACATGGTTGGACCTGCTGCTTGGACCGGGCCTAAGCTGCCTGCGACTTTACCACACAGCATGATATATATTTTCTAAACACTGTTACTGGTGTAGTAGAGTAACAAAACAGCCTCAGCAGTGGCGCATGGCGACAGCAAACAACCACCGCCAGCGGCACACCAACTGCAACCGCGCCAGCACACACTCAACAGGGCCCTTGACAGGTGCTCAGCAGCAGCGGTGCCCACAGGGCTGCGTGTGCTCAGCAGCAGGAGCGGCAGTCTCTTACCGGCTGCTCGCGGTGCGCCTTGACAAGTATGCGCAGCACCTTCATGCGCACGTCGCGGCTGCCCACCAGCTTGGAGGTCTGGCACACATCAAACGTGTACCGCAGCAGCGCCGGCTGGTGTGCACACAGCAGCAGCAGCAGTCAAGGCACCGTGGTGCGGCGGTGGTGGGCAGCGGCGCGGCCATGCTGGGTGAGACATTTTTAAGTGCAAGGACATGCTTGTGACAACGGATTTGTATGGGGTTGGTGGCATTTATGAACATCAAGGCGGCACAGGTTCGCATGAAGCATGCACATTTGCATATACGGCGGGGCCCAGGAGCGCAGCCAAGCAAGGGTGCTGTAGACCGAACGGCGGACAAGCACCGTGCTAGGTGGTGCATACAGTGTGGAGACATGTACTTAAAATGGCACACCGTGCCAGCACCTAACCTGCCGCCTCTTCCAGAGTTTCACTAAGGACTGAAACACTTCCATGACACCTCCAGACAGCAACAGCTCAGCGGCCACCATGTGAGCCAATGGGTGTCAAGCATTCCTGCTGGTGCTGCCGACTACACCTTTGGGCTGCTGCCGAGCTCAGTTCTGCTACGCACAGCTGCAGCGCCTGCGCTTCCAGCGCTGCCGCCGCCGCCCCCCCCGTCCCGCAGCGCAGCAGGCGCCTCCCACTGCTGCTGAGCACAAACAGGCAACTGATTAGCAGACTTGCTGCTGAGCACACACACCTTGTCGTCCGAGCGGCGGATGGTCTGCTCCACAACATCCAGGCGCAGCGCCTCCAGAGCAATGCCCATGGCCTGCGTCCACGCCCCGTCCGCAAAGCAGCGCTCAAACATGCGCTCCACGATGGCCTCCATGCGTGGGTCGATCGTCGCCTGCTCAGCGGACGGAGGGAACACAGCGGTGCTCAGCAGCAGCAATGGTGCTCAGCAGCAGCGACGGTACTCACCAGCAGCGGTGCTCAGCAGCGGCAGTGCACCGCAGCAGCAGTGCACCGCAGCAGCAGCGACATGCTGGGGCACAGCAATTGCACAGCAGCGCCTGGCGGCGGGTGCGATGTGTACCGGAGCGGCGGCAGGAGCAGCTGTGGTGTGTGCCACGCTCTCGGCTGCGGTGCTCCGCAGGGCTTTTGTGCCTGGCGGCTTGGCGGCTGTGCAGAGAGCACTGCCGGCAACATAGATGTATCGGCAGTGCAGGCGCAGGCAAAGCAAGCTTTGATGTACAGTCAGGCAGTGCGTCGTTTGCAGCTACAAGAGGCGTGACTTCGAAAGCCCGCGGTGCTGGGTGTGGCGTGCGCGCCAATAACTGCATGCTGCGGCAGTGCGGCACGCATTGTGCAAGTTGAAGTGATGTGCATGAACTAGCATTCCAAGTGCTGCTGGTTCTGTGCGCCCCACGAGTGTGATGCCATGTGAGGCAGCCAAAACCTGTAATGGTTCAACTTGCATGCGCGCACACAGCACTGCACAGCACTGCTGCTGTTGACAAGCTGCACCTGCGCACCCTGGCAACGACCCTTTGAACAAGGCTCGCACACACCTTCGAACCCTCCACAGAGCACACCTGCCCTGCTGCCTGCAAAACTGCTGCTGAAGGTCCTGCACCCCTCACCTGGGCGTCACCCTGGCACCTCAAGTTGACGTACTCGTCAATGCACTTGCTGACCAGTGTGGACACATACTCCGTCTTGGCCGAGACGTCAAAGTACTGCCCCGCGCCCAGTGCAAGCCTGAGAGCATCGTTGTACTCTTCCAGGTGGAAGAAAACCTTGCTGGCAACGGAGGCAGCGAGCTCCCGGGCGGGAAACCCTGGGTCCTCGCTCATGGCCTCGATGAGAGGCACCGCCGTGGCGACCTCTGCCCAGTACTGATCCACCACTCCCGCCAGCCGGGTGAGGGCATGGGTGCGCAGGGCGTTGTCCGACTCCTCAAGCTGCGCCAGGAGGCCGCTAGCTGCAATTTGGGAAGGAGCAGGGGGGGGCGACACCAGTGAGGAAGAAATGTGGGACATGAGCGTGGCGGGTGGGAGGAAGGCGGTGTGAGAGGGATTGGCTTTGCAGCAGAGCTGGAAGCTGCGCCTTGTTGGCTGTTGTGCGCGATCAACTTGCGCACCAACGAGATCGCTGGGGGGGGGTGGAGCGTGGCACCCACCTGAGGACACTGCACCCGCTCCGAAACTCCCATTGGGCGGCAACGCCACCGCCGTCGCCGCCATGGTGCACAGTTACACGAGCAGCAGCCCCGTGGCACCACACCCAAGCTTTGCGAAGTGGAACAGACACACTGTTTCTGCAACACTCCAAAGCGCGCGCGGCGCGCGGTTCCCGGGATCGTGGAACAAGCTTCAGCTGTCTGAAACGTTTTATTCGCCTTCGCGCGCAAGTTGCTGCCTGGCAGCAGCAGCTGCCGCCTCGGCCCGACTACGCACGACAAGGTGTTGTCAGAATTGTGGGAGAGCGAGTGTAATGGTGACCAACTTGCCTTACGCACTCAGGTGCAACTCACCCAGGCGCATTCGAGAGCCGACTCCTGCTGAATTGGGCGTTTGTCGTGTGTTGGCTGTCCCAGGGCGCGCCCGGCCCCCCTCATACACACCTCAGGCCCCCTACCGCTACGCAGCCCTCGTGACGCAGGCGCTGGCAGCACCACGATGGCGATGAACGAATTGTTGCGGGCAGCTCTGGCGTCGCCCGTGACCCCACCTCGGCAGAGCCGCACGAGGAGAATGCTGTCCGAGATGGAGGGGGACAGCAGCAGCGGGCCACCGTCATCGGCGCCCACGCCGACACTTAAACGCCCCAGGAGAGGCAGCTGGACTACGAGCGTGCTGGAGTCAAGAGCAGCGCTGGGGGCCCCCGACACGGAGCACCAGCTAGATGGCTTGAGAGACGCCGTCAGGGAGGCTAAGGCGGCTGAGAGGCGGGGCTCGGTGAAAACGGCACTTGACGCCTACCGCATCATTTTGCTCATGGCGCCGGCCGAATCGGAACTTCTGACCAAGATAGCGGGGCTGGAGGCCCAGTTGGCGGGCCGCTGCAGCGGCGGCCCCACGGCGTGCCGCTGCGACGGCGCCAACGCGCCCAGCTCGCAAAACGGCGGCGGCGGCAGCAGCGGGTGGCGTCAGGGCGACTTAAACCCTGCGGAAGACGATGGCGACTCCAGTGAGGCACCAGCCCCCCTGTCGCGGTGCCCCAGCGACCTGGTGGTTCGCAAGCTGGCGCGCGCGGCGGTGAAGCGGCAACACATCAACAAGCTGGGCAGCGGCGCAAAGGAGGAGGTGGCGGCGTCAATACTGGTGTTCGTGAATGAGGGGGACGTGGACGCGTTGGCGGAGCGGCTGGGAGCGAGGCTGGCGCGCGCCATCATCGACTGCCGGCCATTCAGGTACCGGCGCAGCTGCCTTGCACGCACCTGCACGCACCAGCACACACACCAACACCCCACACAGATTAAATGCGCATCGCCGCTGCTGTTGATGCCAACACTGGGCAATCAATTACAGTGATTCTGAGTTTTGGCCGTGTCAGCCCACTCACACACAGTGCCAGCGCGCGCCGGGCACTGCTGCGGCTTCTCTGTTTGCTGACGGGCGTGCACGTTTGTGCGCGCCCTCCTGTGACGGGCCCCCTTTTCTGTGTTTTTTGTGCGTGCGCAGGGAGCTCGAGGAGCTCAGCCACCTGGGCCTCTACCACACGCAGCTCATACGCCTCGCCAAGCAGAGCGCCCTGGAGCAGGCGGACCTGCTCTGCTGAGCACACAACATGCTGCTGTGCTCAGCAGCAGCGGCAGCAGCAGCTGTGCTCAGCAGCAGCGGCAGCAGCAGCAGAGGCGGCAAGCGGCGGCGTGGGCAAGCTTCGCAAGCTACCGATGTGCCCGTTTCTGCCACTGTGCAACCCAGTGCTTGTTGCAGGTGCCACAATGCGGGGGGCCGGGGGGGGTTGGGGGGGGTGGGGGGGACTGCGTGTGGAGCGGTGCAGCGGCGGGGCCACTGCTGCGCCGTGCCGTTATACAATACCTGGAAGTGTGATACACTGTGTGTGACACGTAGCGGCGCACGCAGCGGCGACGGAGTGATGAGGGAGAGTGCGGTTGCGGGAGGGGTGTGAGGAGCGCGCAGATTTTGGTTTAGAGGCCACTCTCAGGCGCCCGCTGGCTAGTGCGCGCGCACACAAAAAGGGGGCGTGCTTGTCACCTGCAAGCACGCGTCTGTGCGCGCACTCTGCGCGGTGCCGGGCGAGAGAACCTGCCAGGATTTTTCCATGCAATTTCTTGCATGCACTCGCCCCCCTCCCCCCGTAGCGGGGCAGACGCGCAGTGGGTAGGGCCGTTATGACGCTTGAGGTATATTCGCTACAGCCTGATAATCCGACGGTGGCTTTTGCAGGCCTCCTCGTTGTGACTGGCTCTGTGTACAGCGATGGTTGGTGGGGGCAAATGAAGGGATGCCATGTGCGCGCTTGTGCCAACACCGTACAGCCACGCTCATGTGTGTCGTTTGCCACTCTCTGTGTGCTCATATGTTGCTGCTGCTGCTGCTGTGCGTACTTGCCATAAACTTTGCAGCCGCGCATTGGCATGGCCATGCTGTGTGAACTGCAACGCACCCACATATTCACAGCAATTGCAATGGCAACGGCTTCTTGGCTACACCTCATCACGTGTCACAGGTTCCATATAGGTATCGAGACCAGTGGTGCAAGGCTGGACCTTGTCACACGGCACAGTTCAACGCAGGCTCTGAGTTGCTTGCGCCTTTTAAACTGTACTAGCATGCTGCATCTGGCACGGTACAGATATGTGCGAGCCAGCATCGGGGACAACAGGGCAGTGCAGGGCTTTACCATCTGACCCACACATGTATGGCAGCCACATTTGCAGCCCACCAGCAGGCCGGCACACCACCAGCGACACACGCATTGTGCATCTGCAGGCAGGAGCAGCAGCAGCAGCGGGGCAGCACCAACTCCACCCCACAGTAAACGTGGACAGACAACATGGATCTCATTCCCTCGTGTGCTCGCTACCGTAATAGGGATCGTGCCAGCCAGCGTGCCGTGACCGCCGCTGCGATGTGCATACTTGAAGTACAGTAGTACTACTTGAAGTACGTACGCATACAAACTTTGGGGGAACTACAGCCCTGAGCGAGAATGCCGAAATGTCAGGGGGGCAGCATGCAGGGCGGCAAACGCACCCCTGCACATCCAAGCTGCCCCGCTGAACTGCGTGCCTTCCGGCAGCACCTACCACGCACGGTTGTGGGTCATTGTCGTACCCTCTACGATTGAAACGCCCCCACCCCCATATAAAAGTGCACGTACTGTACCCTAATAAGGCGCACCCCCCCACATGAAGCGTGGTCAGGTGGCCACCCCTAAGGAAGCAGGAGCACGGTGCCGGCTGCGCTGCTGCTGCACTCGCCACGCCGCTGAAACTTCAACTTCCACTTGAAGTGCAATCTCAACTTCAAGTTGAAGTGCTGTCCATCATCCACGGCCGCAGCATGAGCTGCTGGAACGTGTGCGCGCGGCGCAGCGCGCTCCCCGCCCCCACGCCTCCAATCGCAACGCCCAGGTATATGACCGCGCTGGCGGCAGCAGCGCCGCCGCCAGCGCCATCGTCAATCTGCTCAGCAGAAGCAATGCCGCCAATCGCCACCACCAGCTGCGGCGCCCCTGTAACCAAAGGCACGGAGGCCGCCAGCAGACCGCTGCCGCCCGTGGCGCCATCCGCCGGCGAAGCCCCCTGGTGGCAGCTGACAACCGCCGCTGCGACAGTGGCGGTGCCCGCCGCGCTGCCGCCGCTGCCGCCGCCAGCCAGCACACGCGCAATCGCACACGGAGGCAGCCCCCCGGCGCCCGTCACCGCCACAGGCGCAGGCGCGTTGCTGCTGTCGTCGCAGTCCTCTGGCCAGTCGTCATAGTAGAGGACAGTGCCGCTGGGCGCTGCTGCCGCCAGTGCAGCAGCGCGAATCGCCAGGTGCTGCACGCCTATGCCCACGCCCGCCCCCCCCGCCGCCGCTGCGCGTTGCCGCTGCACCTGTAGGTAGCGGTGCATCGGAAGCGCTGGCGCCGCAAAACAGTACACGTGCCGCTGCCCGCCGCCACTGCGGTGTTCCACACACCCGGCGCCGCTGCTGCTGCTCCCTGCAAGCACCTGGCCTGCTGCTGCAAGCTTGCCGGCGCCGCCGAGGGTCAGGTAAACAGCTGCCGCGGCGGCAGCAGAGGCGGCGGCAGCAATGCTTGGGTGCGCTGCTGCCAGCCAGCACACCGCCCATGCAAGCGCCCCTGCCAGCATGGTGTATGCCAAGCGCCGCAGTGCCGTCCACCCACCGCAAGCCCCCGTGCTGGCGTCTGCCGCCAATGCATCCACTGCTGCTGCTGGGGCGGCGTCCGATGCTGGCAACGCCGCTTCCGCCGCTGCCTCCGCCGCCACAGGCGTAGCCACAGCAGTGCCGCTGGTGCCCTCATCCACCGCCGCAGTGTCCCCCGCAGCAGCCTCCGCCGCACCGACTTCCGCTGCAGGTGCCTGCAAGTGACTCACAGAGTGACTCGCAGAGTCACCCAGCGGCGACCCAGGTACCGCAGCAGCTGCAGGCGCCCGCGAGTGAATCACAGAGTCACTCAGCAGCGACCCAGGTAGACCAGCAGCTGCGCCGATGACCTCGCCCACGCGGCACGCATCCTCCGGCCCCGCAATGCGCTTCCACAGGGGCAGCGCGTACCCCGGGTCTTCCAACGGCAGCAGCTGCTCAGCAGAGGGCTGCGCGGCCGCAGCGGCCACCCTGGCCATGTGTGTGCGCACGTTGGCGGGCATGAGGGGCTGTGCCGACCCCAGAAGTTTCACAATGGTGGCGGGGACGGAGCCCATGATGTCGAAGTCGGTTACGTAGAGGACGCGCGTGCGGGGGCGCTCCACGGTGCTGTCTGGCAGCGGGTGCAGCAGCCACCTGCGTGTGCGGCGGCGCGGCAGCGCGGTGGTGGCGCGAGTGAGGCTTGGGTGCAGTGGCAGGCTGGTGTTGCGCAGTGCCAAGGGGGAATGGAGCAGAAGCTGGTGGTGTGTCATGCGGTGAGTGATTGGAAATGGTTGTGGCAGAGGTGCACTGCCAACCGGTGCACGTAATTGAGTCGCGCACCGGCTGATACACTCTCTCTCAGCTGCATGGGTACTTGGAGACAGAGCTGCAACAGTGCCACGAGACAGTGCTCACTGCGTTGGTGAAGGACAGAGCATAGCTACTCGGCGACAGCAGCTGCACACATGGTAACAACTGTAGCACTGCTTATCAGCACCACACGCACACAGTCGCTCACCCGCCGTACGACAGGTGCACTCGCACGCGCTCCTCCTGCAGCGGGCACAGCTCCGGCATGTCAACGCTAGCCATGCCCACCACAATGCCACCACCGCCCCCACCACCGCCACTCCCGCCGCCATCGCCACTGTCACCATGGTATGGGCGCCAGCCCACGGCCAGCAGAGTTTCCCGGGTCTGAAGAGGCCAGACGCGGCGCCACAGCAGCTGGTCGATGCTGGTGCGCTCGCCCAGTACTGCGAGGCGCCGCCCGCTGAGGATGCGGTCGTTCCACTGGCGTGAGTGCGCGTGGCACATGATGCACTCCATTATGGCTCTGGACGCAGGAGCATAAACATGGCAAGAAGGGGCATAAACATGGCAAGAAGGGGCATGAACATGTCAAGCGGGGGGGTGGGGGGGGTTGTGCATGGCACATGATGCAGAACATTATGGCTCTGGATGCAGGAGCATAGACATGTCAAGCAGGGAAAAAGAAGGTTGTAGTTGGCAGGGTTGGCGCTGCAGTCAGGGGAGGGGGGCCTGCAGCAGGCGCTGCTGCCAAGTTGGTCTGCGCTGGTGCGGTTGCATGTCGGCCGTGGTAATGGCAGCCTGGCATAGCAGCGTGAAGAGCTGTGTGCAACGCAGATGTGCGCACGTCCCTGGTGCGCTCCTATTCACACCGCATGCACTACCCTACACCCACGGCTGTGACACGCATGGCGCTCATGACGGAAACTGCTGGCGGGTTGTACCGCCATGCTGTCCCGGCCTGCCACAACTAACAGCAGCACGAATGCTGTGTTCCAGCCACAGGTGATGGCATTAGACAGCACACGCTACTGCACAAGTGCTGGCATACAAGTACCACATCTCAACCCAGCCACCAACTGCACCAACACACACATTCAAGTACTTCAAGTACAAGCCTCGACCTAGCACGCTCAGCGCACAGTGTGACTCACTTGGGCGAAAAATCCAGCACCGTGTCCCCCTTGCAGCGCACTATGGTGCCCTGAGGGGGCTGGAAGTGCGCCACCACGCCATGCCGCGCATACATCCCTGCAGTCGCCAGCTGCCACGGCCCCCCCTCGCCCCGCGCAGCCGCCAGCGTCCTCCGAATTGCCACCGCCACGGCCGCATCCGCTTGGCGCCGCTGCTGCTGCAACGCCGCTGTCGCTGCCGCCGCTCCTGCTGCTGCCCCTCCTCCCTGTGCTGCTGCAGCTCCTGGCCTGGCCGGCGACGTGTCCTGGGAGGCGTCTGTGCGGCGGGGGCTGGTTGCGGTGCTGGCGGTGCCGCTGCTGCCGCCCGCAGCGGACGCCGCAGTGGCAGCGGCGGGGGAGCGTGGCGGCTTTGGTGGGCTGTGCAGACCGGTGCCTCTTGGAGCACTTGCACCTGCTGCCGCCAGTGCCGCTGCCCACTGCTCGGCGTCAGCCCAGGTGGCAGCCGCCAGGTGCCAGCATAGGCGCGGCTGCTGGGACAGGCCGCCACCAGGCCCCCGGTACGTGTGTGCTGGAACGTGCAATTGGAATGCGTGCAAGTGGCCACCGTCCACGGTGGCGATGGCGCCACCTGCAGTGACGGTGCAGCCTGCCAGGTGGGCAGCGGCCTGGCCTGGAGTGCCGATAGAGCGAGGCAGCGCTGCGAAAGGGGCAGCCACCGCTGCGGACAGCTTGCTGGTGGCGACCTCTTCTGCTGTTGAAGATGGTGGAATGGTGTATGTGAGCAGGGAGTCCTGCAGTTTGAAGTTTCGGGTGCGCCATCCTGGCAGGTGCTGCCTCTGCCAACAAGGCACATCAGCACGGCACACGGGAAAAATGAGTGCAGGATCCACAAGCAGGGAGCTGAGGAATGAGCGCTGGCGCCAAAACGAGGCTGTGTCCGCCAGAAGCAAGAGACTTGGAAAAAACACCGGAGAGGCCAGCGTCCTTGATTGAGAAAGGCTGCTAACCAACGAGTGACTGCGAGGACCAGCGACTGCCAAACCATCTGGCCACGAACCTGCTTGTACAGAGGGCCCCTGAGCCTGCAGCCTTCGCCGGTGCCGCTCCTGCGCTGCCGCTGTTGTCGTGAGTGGGTGACGGGCGGATTGTAGGCGCTAATTATGTCTTGAGAAGGCACGGCCGGCATGTCGGCCTCTCGCAGCGACATGGCGGGGATTCAGCCGCGTAGTGCGAGCTCATCCGTGGCTAAGCTAGAGCTGGCGGCCGTGGCAACGGCAACGCGCCCGCTACGATGTCAGGCCCACGAGGCGCTTTTTTCGCGGAGTAGTGATCATCGTCATGTTGTCAACCCCGCCCTGAAACCGCCCACTCCTTGCTGAGCAGGCCGCAAAATCAGTGCACTGAGAACTGCACAACGTGCTTCTCATTTCAAAAGGGGGGTCGTCGCGTGTGTGTGTCGCGCGGACCCACCACCGCCCGGCGGCAGAGGCGGCTAGTGTGGCGCTGCCTAGCTGGCATAGCGCATGGTTCGTCACGGCACGATGAAGCGAAGGGGACCGGGCCAGGACAGCGACAGCAACGCTGAGGCTGTTGCCGATGCTGGTGCCGTTGCTGTGGATGACGCCGGGGCTGGCGCTGGGGGTGCCGATGGACGTGGCGCCAAGCGTGGGAGGGAGGATGAGACCATCGTGACGGCGGTGCTGAATAGGCTGGGTGAGCACGGCAGCAGCCAGCGACATCCTGCTGCTGCGGATAGTGCGCTGTTCTGATGCGTGGCACCTTCAATGCACTTTTATAAAGCGGCTTGTGGCGGCTCCCTCCAGCGTGCCCAGCCTGTAGCAGCGGGGGCTGGCAGACTGACGGTGCGCTGCAGGCAGGGCCCTGCCATTCCGTGCGCGGCCACTGGCTCACACATGCTGCCTATGTGTGTGCCAGCTGCCGTCGTGGCTTTCCGGATGTTCAACAACTTGTCGTGTTTTTGTTAGGCACTCCACAGCCGAGAGGGGCGACAAGGTGTGGCCGCGGGTGTGGTGGAGACTTGTGCTGCTGGTGCCGTGACGACACATGTGCCGGTGTTGCGCTCAATCGATGCGGCTGACTGCGGGCTGGAGGCAGGGCCTTGCTATACAGCGCATGTTCGCACGCCCCTGTGACACCGACATAGGCTGGTGCGGCAGACCCACCGCCAGTTACTCTCAGGGTCACCCCCTAACATCCCCACGCTGACCACCCCTGTCTACTGCGTCCCCTTTCCGTCCACGCTGCAGGCAAGAGTGTCAAGAACTCCGAGGCGCAGCCCAGCAGCGAGACGGCCCCCGCCCACATGCCCAGCCCACAGCTGGCGCACGCCCTGGACATGCGCGTGCGCAACGCCAAGCGGAGCCTCGAGGACAGCCCGGGCAGCGATGGCCGCAGCGGGAGCGGCGGTGCGCCACGCGCCAGGAAGGAGGAGCCCATCAACGTGCCGGTGTGGCAGAGGCTGGGTGAGTGAGGCAGCAGCCAACGGCAGCCTGCTGCTGCTGCGGGTAACGTTTGTGTGCCGTGTGCTGGTGCCGCGGCGGCGCTGTGTGCAGAGAGTGTGGCGGCGGCGTCATGCGGCTTGTGACAGCGGCGGCTGCGGCGTGACAGCGTGCAGCCACTTTGGGCCTTGCTACGCACCTGCAGAATGCCCACCGACCTGCTGGCACAGCGTGCGCATGCTGGTGCGGCGCCACCTGCCAGTCTCGCTCAGGAGCACGCCTCTAACACCCCTGTTATTGTCGCACTTTCCCTTGCTTTTACGCCCTTCTGCTGACGCCACAGCCTGGAAGGGAGACAAGATCTGGACGCGCGTGTTTGAGTACCTGGGCAAGGGCCACCACGCGCAGGCCGCCGAGGTCTGCCAGCAGTGGCGCAGGCTCTACCAGGCCCAGCACGGCAAGGGCACGTTTGCCAGCTACATGCTGGCCAGCCCCCAGCTGCTGGACCACGCCCTGGACGGCACGCGCCCCATGTACCGCCAGCTGGACAGGCTGCCCATGTTCTCAGAGGAGGCCGCCAGGCGCAACGACGTGGAGATGCTGAGGTGCGTGCAAGTGCCGGAACCTGAGGCTTGGGATGGGGCGCGGTGTGCGCAGCTATGACACTTACAGCTTTTTCCTTGCTGCTGTGCACATTGTGCTGCCACGCGTGGAGCTAGTCTGCCTGCGGGAGGGCGTAGCCTGCGCAGCATGCTTGTGTTGGGCGCCGTGTTTGATTACCTGTTTTGTTTCGCATTGCCGCCAGCCACGGCACACGGCTCATGCAGGCTTTTTCTAACCACACCGCCCCGTGCCGCCCCCACCGCTCTAGCGTACCGTACCGCTCACTGCTGTTGTGCTCGCCACCCGGCGGTGTGCGGCGAGAGCACCGCCACCCCCTTGTGTGCCACCTTGCTAGCGCCTATTGCACCCCAATACACTCTGCTCGCCACTAAGCGCGTGCCCTCACATGCGCTGTGCGCTGCCCTGCCCCCCCCCCCTCCCCCCCTCCGGTCCAGGGTTGCGCACAAGCACGGGTGCCCGGTGGGGCGCGTGGTGTGCCGCATCGCCGCGGAGAAGGGCTTTGGGGAAATCCTGCAGTTTGCGCACGACGCCGTCGACAAGCAGGGCAAGAAGCTGTACACCATTGACACGGAGGTCTGCGTGGTGAGTAGCCGTCTGCCACGCCGGGGCAAGTATCACTGCCGGCGTGGGCAGCTGTCACTGGCGCCACTGCTGCTCACTTGCCGGCTGAGGTGCCATTGACGGCATGCTGCAGGCGTCTGGTGGACCGTTCCTGCTGCCGCGCCTGGGCCCGCTGGTGTGCCCGTGCCTGCCCTGCCGCTGCACGTCCCTAACCCGCCTTCTCTCTGTTGCAGGTGGCATAGCCATGCCGCAGCTGCACCTGATTGCTGGGCCGCCTTCGCCGGTCAGCGGGCATGACGTGTTTTTTTTAAGAAGTGCTCACTGCCGGCGGGGGCAGGTGCCGCTGGCACCACTGCTGCTCACTTGCGGGCCAATGCGCTCCTACCGCCGCGCTGCAGGGTGCCCCGCCACGCCTGCCGCGTGCAGCCTGCCGTTGGCGCCTCCAGTGTGGCTGGACGTGTGCCAGCGCAGTCGCTGCTTCCCCCCCCGCCTGGCACTCTGCGCAGCACAGACAGAGCACATGATTACCAACACACTGGCACCACTGGCGCCGTCACGCACGTCTGGCTGGAACTGCCCCCCCCCACACATTGCGCTCATCAAAACGTTGGAATGTTGGATAACAGGCACGGCCACACCAATGATTGGCGGTGTTGGTTAGCGCAGGCGGTGGTCACCCGCGCTTCCTGTGACCGCGCGCCTCTCTGGACAGTGCTCCAATGTGCGGTTACACATGAAACTGTCACTAGGGCACAAACATCCCCATAACGCCTTCCCACATTCCTCTACCAACCTGGTGCTGCCATCACAGTGCCAGCCACTCGCCAGCTGCTCACACTCCAATCGCCCTAACCCCGCCCCCCCCCCCCCTCCCCCCCCCCCTGCCCCTGCTGCCACAGATCGCGGCGGACGCCCCCCACGTGGGTGTGCTGGAGTGGGCCAAGACCATTGGACTGGCGCGCGACGGCTCTGTGTGTGCGGCCATCGCCGCGCAGGGCAACACGCAGGGCCTCAAGTTTGTGCGCAGCCTGGACTACCCCTGGGACGTGCAGACCACGCGCAACGCCGCGCGCAGGGGGTGCATGAAGGTCCTGAAGTGGGCGCGCGAGAACGGCTGCGACTGCGACGAGGAGGTGGCGGCGCTGGCTGCGGCGGGCGGGCACAAGCCCATCCTCACGTGGCTGCACAGCAATGTGTGTGGCCGCTACCGGCATGCCTGTCTGTGCAGTGTCTGGTGTGCCTTCATGGCTTGTGCATGCTGCTGTGTGCACCCTAATGTGCGTGGCTGCCGCTGGCGTGCTGTGTTCGTGCAGTGTCTGGTGTGCTGGTGCCGTCACCCCTTGTGCTCTGATGACATGTGCACGCTTTGACAGTAGCGGTTTGCTCTTAGCAACCGCAGCACCACAAGCGCACGACGCACCCCCCCTCTTGCTGAACGCACGCACTCCAACCACTTGAAGTACACCCATGTACACTTGCACAACAACACGCACTACCACTGCGATATGCACACACCCCTGCCACCACTTACCCAGCTCCTTCCCCCCCCCCACCCCTCCCCCCCGGTCCGGCCAGGGCGCGCCCATCACCGCCAAGGCATTCGCCACCGCCGCCGCCGCCTCCCACCTGGACGTCCTCAAGTGCCTGTGGAAGCGGGGCTACCGCATGGACGGCGAGTGCGCCCGCACCGCCGTCAAGCACGGCCGCATCGAGGTCCTCTGCTGGCTCTTCTACCTCGGCCGCCGCGTGCCGTGGGACGGGGTCAAGGCCGACGACGCGCCCACGGACGAGGTGCGGCAGTGGCTCAAGGAGCACCCGAGGCCGCCGCGTGTGAGCGAGAAGCAGGGCGCGGCGCCGGCGTGGAAGGCGGGTCTGAAGAAGAAGAAGAAGAAGGCGGCGGCGGCGGCGGCGGCGGCGGCGGCGGCGGCGGCGGCGGCGGCGGCGGCGGA